>BSSO01002370.1:0-19548 GCA_030267885.1 Mesembryanthemum crystallinum | reverse complement strand
CCCCCCCCCCCCCCCCCCCCCCCCCCCCCCCCCCCCCCCCCCCCCCCCCCCCCCCCCCCCCCCCCCCCCCCACTAATTTCACATTTCAAGTACCCATTAATCTGAGAGTTAGAAATTGTCCAACTCCAACTCAATATCAAAGTTCTATTTGTTTACAAGAAACAGTTATTAAGGCTACTCCCACCAACTCCAGACGCTCATCCCAACTCCCAAGTTGAGAAAGAGCGACAAAAGAGTGGAACAACAGAAACAGCAATATGTCAAGTTTTTTTGGGTCCCTCTCATACTCGAGTTTGTGAGGCTATAATGCGACAAGCTTGAATAACCATGTAGCTCAGCAAATTGCTACGAATATTAAAAGAAGAGTAGAAATGTTCAGATGTTTCATACTAACCTGTGACTCAGGGAAGGAGATGTCACCGCCACGAGAAACGTTTGAAAGATACAAAACAATAGTTGCCATCAAAGGTTCACTAACTACCCAGGAAGATTTATTCCCAAAGTAGTCATATTTCTGTTTAGCTTCTTCGTGCCCATAACGCAGAACCTGCAGTGGCCTGCTATTCTCTGTTAACAGAAAATGAAATGATAAGATTAGCAAGACAGATCATATAAACATGGCCAAAGGTTGTAGTGGTCAAAACATTGACGAAGAGAAACTACCTTGGGGAAGAAGGGTCCAAGCTGAAGTCTTTCTCTCAATTCTTGCAACAATTTCATCCTAGAGAAATCCAAATATAGTGAAAAACATGACATCAACATCACCACAATCTCAGCTACTATGAAGCAATCATTTTTGCAGTAACTTTGCAAGTATACAAACAAGAAAATATGATTGCGAAGAAATTCTGCTATTTCAGGGCACCTAAGAGTTATCCATGTTCATCTAGACGAAAGCAAGGACTTACTTTTATATCCAAATTGGCTAATGATCTTCTACTCAGTCCTTGGACAGCACCTTCTTTCTCTTCACGTGCCTGAGAACTAAAGACATTAAGAGCCTTTTCAAGCACAATCCTTAAACTTGAATAAGTCGTATGAAGAGGATTACCAGAGAGATCAAATGGTCACACTCCTCATCAGAGATAAAACCTTTGTAAACAAAAACCCTGTCCCAATGAAAACAATTATTAGATAGTGAGGCAGGATAACAGGTGATGCGAAGTATTATTAATTAATTACAACTTTTAAACATCAATAAAGCAATTAGAGGTTTCTGGACCGATATCAAAGTAACAACTACCATTTCATGTAGAACAGCTTTATGGAAGACTGCGTAATACATACTCCAGGAGAACTCAACAGCCAATTAACAAAGTTTCTCGTCAAAATACCTGACCTTGGTTGCCAAGACAATTCGACAACCCTTGATGGGTCTATTCTGCCAGACTGGATCGAACTGCCAGACTGTAAAAGACTTCCCTGGTTCACTTCCTTACTTCTTAATTCCTTTCGACTACTACAGACAAAAAAGAGTTTCCATGATCGTTCCTAAGCAATTACATACTACACTAGCAACACAAACAATGCAAAGTGCCATGTTTCATAAACATGAGCTTTCATAGGTGCAAGTACACACATCAGAATTTAATGATGGAACTGTAAACACTACTAGATTAGAACAGCAAAATACGGAAAAAAAAAAAAAAAAAAAAGGGCATCAGAATTTATCTAGTATCAAAAAGATGTCAACTTAATCAATGCAGGTGATGGCATTTGAAGAACCTGGAAAAATCAGGAACAACATGTTTATCATGTATCCGATACCAACCCCAAGTTGACGCTGACCCTTTTAACTGTTGGTGAATCTTTTGACATGAAATATTCAGTGGGAGATAATTGTTTAGATGATCTAAGAATTTACCTTTAAGCAGGATCCCATGTACAATTTAACTAAAACTAGCAATACTAACAAGAATCATATTGTTGAGAGTTACAGCAAGCCACTACATTAATGGGAAAAGGACGAACAATTCGAACTTATAAGGAGATAATCAGTAAGATTCTAACAGCAAATAATGAAATACGACAATAAATGAAAACCCCACATAGAGAAAGGGAGTAAATGAAAATAGATGAAACACCCAGATCAAAAGCTGGGATTTGTATAGATCAAATTCCTTAACCACTTCAAATTTGCAACAATCCAATGAAACCCAGTAACGGCAATAACCAAATAAAGCTAAATTTCGATAATAAATGAAGAAATTCTTACATTTCGGCTGAGCAACGCGAGAAACAAGTCGTGCAAAGCAGCAGAAGAAAAACTGGAATAAGGGATGCCATGATCTCTTGAGAATGGGAGAGATAGAATGAGAGAAATATATCAGAAGGGTTTGAACGTTAAATTGAAGTTAAGAGTCAATGGGTTTGTATTGTAGATGAGATTAATTGAAGGATCTGGTTGTTGTTTTCAATATCATGTAAAACCCATGAATGAGCTCAGCTCATAGCCAAGGGCGGGGAGTATAGATTGTGTGACGCGGTGCGAGAAACAGGAATAGAGGTGAAAATTGGTATTTTACCAGGTTTGTGTTGGATTAGGTTGATTTCGTTGTTGTCATTCTGCAATCGAATTTGCTCCTAGCTTTGTCCAGTTTAGCATATTTTAATTGAACAATAATGATATATAGATCTTTTTTATTGTTTCTTATTACGTGTAAAAGTGTAAGTCATGAACTCGGTTTTCATATGGATAGTTATTAAATTACGGGAAGATTATGAATATTGAGAAGAATGGCTTAAACTTTTGAACCAAATTGGTTCTTTCGAATGATAGTAAGGTGCAAAAAGAAATGAAGGTTTTGGAATTTAAATGTTTTTACACATTATTAGAGTATTAGTTAATGTAGAAATGCGAAAAATAGTAAGAGGATCTCAATCCTAATGGAAACTGTACCGATATCTATGTGTAGAATTCATCTTCATAAATATGAATATGTTTATAAGATTTAGGGAAAAGAAAGATGATATTTTGAAATCTCAGCTATTTAACTAGAGTACTAAACTACCATTGTGACCATGAAGGAAACTGAGGTTAGAGGGAAAGAGGAAGGTTTCCACATGATAATTTTTTGTTAACCCCATTGTGGAGGAAAAGTGATGTTTGTACTTTGTATCTATGGTTGTGTCATGTGTGTTAAGCAGGAAGTTGTTTCATCAGCTATTGTGGTTACTACTTATGCAAGGACATTCTTACCCTTCTCGTATTTGTTTGTATTGGGATGATTCCTTCAAATAAAGCTATTCTTCTCAGTGATTTTACTCTTAACTCCAGTCATTCATCAGCCTGTAGTCATCTTTCACAGTTGTGAACATATAAACATTTGTATCACAGATCCGTTTTCTATAACCTTGAAACAATGTGATGCACAGCGTTTCTCGCAGCACAACTCAAATGCTGTGAAGAGATCAGATCAACATCCAAGATCAGGTCCCAAATGAGCAACTCACCATTTTATCTTCTCCAATTATCTGCAACATCGTCGATACACATCAAAGGGCCATAGACAAAGGCAGTATTCTGATTTATCCTGAAGTTTCACAAGCTTCATGCAAATATCTACAACCACTATATGGTAGAATACTCGACTTCCATCATAATATATCCAGGAGTTAAATGCTTAATAATAATCAAGCAGGACAAAATTATAGAACTTCAGAAAAATAGTGCAAAGATATGGTAAAGAATAGAAAGAATGACACATAAGTCATACCACTAAATTATCTCAAAGCTCAAGGTCTATATATGCACACAATAGCACTATTATTTACTATGCAACTTTTTAGGAGTAAGGTGACCAGACTCATCCTTGTCAAAAAGACGCGCTACCAATTCATCCCAGCTCTCTTTCTTTTTATTTCCCTCGGATGTTTCCCCAGAAGATTTTTCATGGCTTGATTTGTCTGAATCATCACTTTGATCATCAGGATCATCAAAAGTTCCATACTGAGACGGAGTATAAGCGTGAGGCACATCTAGAGTGACAGCCCTCTGTAGTGCAGCCCTGTATGTCTGACCGCGTTCTCTGGCTAGAGTCTGTTGCCGCTCCATTTTTTGTTTTGGTGGGATCTCGAACACATTGTCTTCCTCTCGCATCAGCTGGTCGTAGAGAAGCGGGAAAAGTTTAGAAGCTCTTCAGTTAGGAAGTTGGTCAAGACTTTTCTCCCAACATCCTCTGAAATAGATAAAATAAAATAAAAAAACACTACTCTTTCATGAAGGCTATTTCTGAAAAAAAGAGTGATCTTAAAGAAAGGAAACTTTACAGTGAGCTACCCTGAGAATTAACGACTTCTTAGTGAGATACCTTGAAGCTTCAATACTATCTCAAAGGTACTCTATTTTACAAACATGACTAATATACCTGTTGGGGCTAAATGTGAAATTTCAAGTTTTCCAATAAAGTGAGGGCTCTTTATACTAAAATGACTAAACCTCGATATTAGAGAGAAAAGCTAAACAAAATAGCTAGTAAATTGACTCACAAATCACAATGAGAGTTTGCCACATTTTGTTGACAAATACCAAAAAGTATGCTGTTTTATAATGAAATATTTTCATTTCATTAACAATCTACTTGACATCTCACATTTTGAATGCAGGACAACATAAATTTCTCTTAATATTGTAAAGTAAGGTACTAAAGCATCAAGTTACCTCACTATATTGTCATTAAACCTCAGAGTACCTCACTAAAAGTTTCTCTGCAATCGTGGTTTCTGCGTCTATAGCTACCATCTCTATTCCTTCTAGGCAATAATGTAACTCGATCTAACAAAGGTTCATGGCTGGTAATCGAAATCTGAAAGCTGATTTCAAATTTGGGAGTATGCATTTGGGGAGAAGGAGTTCGCCAACACGCACTCTCAACAGAATAGCTTAATCTCTCACTTTAGGGAAGTTAAAATACTACAAAATCAACAAGAAGGAAGTCTTCCAAAAGTCATCAGCAAACGCAGTAAGAAGACACTAACTAACCTCCAAGGCCCTTTTGGCTTCTCTCAAAATCCAAATGATAGCATGATCAGAAGTTGCATTACAAGAAAGAACAATGTGCTCAAATCTTCCATCTACGGGCACAGCTGTCCTCACAACTGGAGGAAATCTTCCACACCTGCAATTAGTATGAAGTGATCAGCCCGCTGGTCAATGAAAATCCTGAACGAAACCGACATCATCTGAAGCCAACAACAAACAAGCAGCGATTCACTGTTTGCATCTAGAAAGTAAGCACTACAAAATATGTAGCCCAAAAAATAGAAAACATAGATAACTAGCAAAGAGAGAAGTTCAATAAGGCATTCTTCGCATTGAAAGTAGTATTACATGATGACTACTCTGGGGAGATAAATATCAGAGGATTAGGTGTTACCTGCATGGTTTTCTCTCAACAATGTGGTACAAACGACCAGGTGCATACAACCTCCTTGGGTCTTTAAGCTTCCTTTCTTCTGGTATGCAAGTATCCTTCATGCATCTTAGACATAGTAAGCAAGGCAAACTGTGTAGCAAAGGACAAAGATAACTGAATGAGATTATTTTCTACCACTTGACTAACTTTTTAAAAAGAATAAATAACTACTATCACTCTCACCCCCCTACTTCAAATTCAATATTTCACTTTTTTTCAAAGTAAAGCTTTAGTTACTAAAAAAAACTACCAAAACAGAGCAAGCTATTAATTTAAGTTTAGATATTGAGATGGATTTAATGTACTAACATGAATAAACAGCACCCAATAAACATATCTAACAAGCCAGAAAGTTTGTACTACAAGCTTATAGATACTACTGGAAAGGTCTCTATTCCAGAAACATTTTACCAGAAAAGTGATTTGAAAATGTCCTCCAGGGGCGTTGCTGTCCTTGGCAAGAAGTCGTCCTGGTTTGATGAGAATTAAGTGTTAGAAACATATCTGAGTACAGAGGAATCAGAAAGGCAAATTGCAGAGCAAAGGGCAGGTGGGGGGTATTGGGATTGAATACACACACAATGAAAAACGATTACGCAACGTAACTAAACTGCAAATATCAAATTATCCTTTTTTTCTATGTTTATTTTAGAAAATCTTTGTATAAAACCCGGAGGATGAAATATGCAGAATAAGACAGTCCATCAACTGACTCTGATATGCAAAGTTATCCGATGGTGCTAAGTTATCCAACATGTATTTAGTCATTTTTTTTTTGTTTAACATGGGTATCCGAGCTTTGCCCGACTAATCCCATGAGCCCTGAAGTTAGCGGACACGAAAAAACTACCAGTGGCCCTAAGGGGAATCGAACTAGGGACTCCAACACGTATTTAATCATTAGAATCAATAACTGCTTCTTATTTAAAGAAATAGACACTAAAACACAATTACCCTATTTCTACTACTTGGTAATATCAAATATAGAGTCCCATGAAATGGAGAAATGTTCATTTCAGACTGCCACGACCAAGGAGCAAGTGCCAGGGACCTCTTTTTTATATTGAATAGTAGAAAACATGATCAATTACAGCTACATGTATGGACTCCAAAAGATGCCAACCATGAAACCGAAAGGCGACAATGGATCATTCCCATTTCCCCCGCCTCCCACCCAAAAAAAACCAAACCACTATATTTAGTGCACCGCTGCAATCAGAAAGTATTGCAACACTAATAATCTTTCCACATACACTACTGGTTTGCAGCGCATATGTGTCATACAACTGTTTTCCATAGAGTATGTCACGGATATGCTTAAAAGAGTTCAGTATGGTAACGAGAAAAAACCATTTCACTCACACTGTTCCAGCCACCAAAACGATACTAGAAAGAACCTATGTTATTGAGGACTCGACTACAAGTTTCCAAATGGGATCTGTGTCCAAGTATCAGGGACCCAGTGATTTTCTGAAATTGTGGCATATGTTTTGGCTGATTTTGAGGAGTCAAGCGTTCATACCCATGCTGAGGTGAATGAAGATTCCGAGTTACATAAGAAAGAAGTAATTATGATATTGATATATTTGCAAAATCTGTTTCCCCTCACAGACAAATATAACATCTGCAGATTTCTGACAAAGTATATAATCTAAATCTCGCACATGCATACTAACAAGCAATTTCACTCACTGACAGCTACGCCTTAGACTGAGAATATCTAAAATGAAAGTACCATATACGTTACAGCTTTTTTGACAAATGAAAGCAAGGGTAATGCTGAAAGCGTACCTGAAGCACGACGGAATTGATGACATCTGCATATCTCACTGCAAGGTTTAGTGACATGCACCTGGCAGGTGCAATAGCATAACCTCTTATCCTGTTCCTGTCAACATTCCCCAATTTCTCTAGGTTCTGCACAGCCACCATTGTTAAAAGAGCAGCCACACCAGACCCAAGGGAATGTCCAGTGAAAGTCAATGTATAATTTGGATACTTCTCCAGCAAATCCTTCAACAAGTCACCCTCTTTCTCCAGTACCAGTACAGCAGCCCTAAATAGCCCATTATGGACATAACCTCCATCAAATTTCTTCTTCCCCAACTTGTTGTCCAAAAGAACCGCATAATCACTTTCCTTAGCCAAATTTAGCCCCCGAAAGGCAAGAACTATGTCGGCATGATCATGATCAAGATACATTATATATGGAGGAGCATGTCCATGGGTATCTTTATAGGTCCTTTTATGTACTAACCAATCTGGATCAATTCCATAGCCTTCAGGTGGTTCCCATTCAGGGTTCCGGATATCATCTTCATAAACAGCAAGAATGTAGCGGCACAGTCGGGGTACAGGCTCAAATTCTTCAGCTGTGGCAAGTCCCCAGTCCTCACTATCATGACCAGCGGAATAAAGACATCGTTTCCATGCCCAACGAGTACAAGCTATGCAATAAACACACTCAAGGAGAGGGAGACCGCAAAGGATTGACATTGCCCCTCTAAAGTAGAAGGAAGACTTGGCATAGATCAAAATTCAGGTAGGTTGGCATAAGGGTTTTGGATGTGAAGGAGGCATATAGCTTGAAAAGGCATCACATTTGAAAATTGAGAAAGGGTTTAACAAGCAAAGGAATAGCTCAACTTGGTACTCAGAATTATAGAACTGAAGTATAAAGAAGTAAAGATAAAGATGACTTGCAAGAACTTCAAGAGAGAAACCCACCAAAAAAATCACAAATCAAGCACAGGATGCAAGATTAACCAGTGGGCAACCTGCTTGGAAGATCAGAAAGCTAGGAGATTTGATAAACTACATGAAATTCATCAAATAATCATGTAGTATCAAAACCCACGACAGGGGCAGCTAAAACAAATCAAAACCCAATTACAAAATTGAATCTTTGATGGATCAATAATGGGAAATTCAGACATCAATAGTGACCCATCACTGACTCATTACAAAAAGATGGGTTTTACAGATTACCTCGTACTTTCCAATCACCAGCAAACTGGATTCTATGATTTTGGGTGACTTGAATCAAGCCAGAGAATAAACAAATGTTGAGCAAGTGGCGAATTTTGAATCAAAAGGCAATCAATAACGGTACAATCAGGATATTCGAGAGAATGATTAAGATGGTGGTTACCTGCAAGTCAACGACGAAGTAGGGTGACCTTCAAATTTTGAGAATTAGAACCATGGCTTAATGGTTAGGTTCAATCATCATCCAAGGTCGTGGATATGGTAGGCTTGTGGTGAAATGTCAAGAAGGATCCAAAACAATGATCACTCGCTGGCTCCACTCTAATCATCCAATTCCGAGAGGGCAGCATGGTTTTTCTGTTTCCTTTTGTCCAATCTTTTTCTTTTCCCACGTGACTTTCAACGTTACTTACAGTTGCACATGCGCAAGCTCATTAGCGACTTTATCTATTTTTTCCTACAAATAAATGACCACTAAACACTTAGAAACACAAGAAATAAAATCGAACACCTAGTGGTGTTCCATGTTTATTCCAATAGATAATCTCAATGTTAGTTTCATGATCAACCGTCTTACTGGTGTCCATTTTCACCTAAATGATATAACCAATTGTTAGGGTTTCCTTGAATCCCTTGTGGACAAGGATTTTGCCTTTTTCCCTTTTTGAGTACGTGAGCTGCTTGATGACGAATTGATATCCCCTACGTGCACGTACCTCTCAAGAGATCTACTTTTCCCTTGCCCATAAAGTCGCCCATGGTTCTTGCAACGAAAAGATCACACCTTAATCCATCTGAGTATTGACGAAACACCTCAACCCAATCCCTCATTGAAAATCATGTCCACGCACTCAGGACTCAGCATCATAAGTCCAATAGCTTCTCGTATTGTCTTTACCTGCGAACATAAGCACAGCACGTGTCAGCCCACTATCATGGCAATTCGCACACACATTGCAAGTGGCATCATTATTGAGATTACATAGATGGAGACCAGCCTTAGTGGAAGGGCGTCACTACAAGACTACAAGCCCTCCACGTAAACATCTTGACATGTGGGAGATAGTCCGACATGTATCATGTTCCACAACGAGCTATCACTTTACGAGGCTGAAGCTTCATTCTCTGTTTCACTTGCTTGTAACATGCCATGGTAACAGCTATTAGGTGAATACAAACTTGATTGATTTTTCCTAAGCCTAGTAATGAACATCAGTAGGATATCGATGGCTAATAAATAAGGAAAGATTTCGATCTTTGTCAATAGACAAAATAAGAGCTACTCACTTTGGAGACATCCCATCTTCGATTATTATTGTCAATAAAATCATCAACTATCTAACTTTGATCATCATTCGCACGCTTATTTTTCTTGGGATATAGTCCAAATTCCAAGGATCATGCCAAAGTTTTACTAAGGACTCATTTTTGATGTGCCGAATACCATTGAGTACAACCTCTTTATCTTCACACATACCTTGTAACTGCAATTAGTTTCAATAATTAGCCTCAAAAATTTGCCACCAAATAGTATTGTGCTTGCAACCCTTGTCCTAGAAGAATCGCTGCACCTTGAGTATTAGATTTAAACTCTATCATTTTACTACTAGTGTGCATTGAACACTTATACCTCGAATATTCATGTAGGTGCTCTATAGAAGATTTGACCACTGCCCAATCTATCTTTAATTTTGTGGTATTTATTTTGTGCAAAAACTATGAATATCTCAAGAGGAGGTAAATGCTGTACCTTTTCTTTTTTTATATATTTGTCATAATTCAAAAAAAAAAAAAAAAAGAAAAAGAAAAATAAAAATAGTGAAAGAGATTTTTTCTTAAGGTGAAACAAAGTAATAAATCATGGGCCTAACCCAACAAAGGTTCAAACACCTTAAAATAAGGCCCAAACCCTATAAGCCGAGAACACTTATAAAACCCACAATTAATTTTCAGTGACGCTGAGCAGTTTAGGGTTTCTTCATCAATCGCTTCACTGTAAGTCTCTCTCTCCTTTCCGCCTCTCTCTTGTTCGTTCATTTACATTTTCTCCGGTGATTCAAGAAAGTAAATCAAGAAAAGCATTTAAATTCGTGTATGAATTTAGAAACCCATTTTCTGGTACCATATGTTTGAATACTTATAATCATAGCTTAGGAATTAGAGAAAATGAGCTCTGAACTAGGTTTTTATCTGTATTTTTGAGGAAATGATATGTTTATTTGAATGTCTGCGTTATACCCATTTATCTGTAACAAGTAAGGAGCTTGATTGCTGGTTTATAGTGGTTGCAAAGCTTATACCACCACACTACTCAGTCATAATGCAACAGCTATTTTTAAAGAATTATGTTTATGTTTATTTAAGTAGCAGTACTTTGGGATAGCAGTAATTTAATTCAAGATTTTTTCTTTGAAGCAGAAAATGGCACCAAAACAGCCCAACACTGGTCTTTTTGTGGGTTTGAACAGGGGTCATGTTGTGACCAAGAAGGAATTGGCACCAAGGCCATCTGACCGCAAAGGGGTATGTGAGCTGTGCTCATTGAATTTTTTATGCTTTAATTTGATATTGCTTGGGTATATGTAATCAAGAGCAGAGTTATGGTTAGTTGGTAAAAGTTGGAATTAATATTCAATTTCATAAAAGAATGGGTCTCGATATGAATGTGTGTTGTGTTGATTTAAGAGTTGATCCTCGAAAAACTACGACTGTTGTTCATATATAGCTGCACCTTTGAACTTGTAGCTGATATGAGTTGAACAATTTGATAAAATGGAATCATTTGCGTGATCCTTTCCTTTTGGGTTTTGAACACTTTTCGCTTACAGCCCTTTGTCGTAAACTAGTAGTCTAGTACTGTCATTGAGTTTGTGATGGAACTCCGTGAGCTGGAGAATCAATATTAACCTGCCCTTCATATCCCTCTTGTGCTGCATTTTAATGTTGGAATTATTTCTAGTTTTTAATTTTGACGAGTGATGGGAATTCTTTGAAGATGAGAAATTGTCTATATTATCTGTGTTCTTTACCTTCATGAATCAATCACATTGATGACTTTACCTTTGCCCCCTTTCTGATCCTGTTCTATATTCACTTCAGAAAACTAGCAAGAGGATTCACTTCATCAGGGGTGTGATCAGGGAAGTAGCTGGGTTTGCCCCATACGAGAAGAGAATTACTGAGCTTCTCAAGGTTGGGAAAGACAAGCGTGCTCTGAAACTCGCCAAGAGGAAGTTGGGTACCCACAAGAGGGCAAAGCGAAAGCGTGAGGAGATGTCCAACGTGTTGCGAAAGATGAGGTACTGTATTTGTTTTGTCCAATCTGTTCTACCACATTTAATCGATCTTGTTCTTTTGTAATCTTTGTGAACTTATTGTGATAACTTGTCCAATGCCTTTGCAGGTCTGCTGGAGGAGGAGAGAAGAAGAAGTGAAGTTAGCATTTGCTATAGTTCAACAATATCTTGTAGGACCTTTGTGATGTTTAGAACCCTTCATATTTGGATTAGCTTTCTTTAAGAGATGTTTGATTGGTCCAATTTTGTCTTGAATCTGCATTTCAGTGTTGGAAGACCATCTGATATTCTAGATTTTTGAAGTACATTTCTGTTTACCCT
Source organism: Mesembryanthemum crystallinum (assembly GCA_030267885.1). Classification (NCBI taxonomy): domain Eukaryota; kingdom Viridiplantae; phylum Streptophyta; class Magnoliopsida; order Caryophyllales; family Aizoaceae; genus Mesembryanthemum; species Mesembryanthemum crystallinum. The sequence goes on along the minus strand of BSSO01002370.1, from coordinate 7,529 downwards.
ACTATCGACTATCATTAATCTAGACTTGATGGTAATACTTAGTATTCTTATGTATTCCAATTGAAGTACACATTTCATGTTTTGCTATATTGCGCGACTTTTGATACTACCTTAATTGTTCATCTTATTCACAATTTTGGCCGTGGTCTTTTGGGTTATACGACTTTGTTTAACTTTGCTGTATGGGTGTTGGAATGTGATGGTGGTCCTAAATTTAATAGCTTTGGATTCTGAATGACGATTTGAAGTTAGGCATGGCAATGGGGCGAGTATAGGTCAATTGGCTTCCTTATTATGCGAGAAGTAGAAGTTTTCGGATATTTGTACTCGCTAAGACAACTTGTATTTTTATTCGTCAACAAAACACGACTAATAAAGCTTCGATGATACCCATGTGAAATTGAGAAAATAAGTTCAAAATATATCAGAAAATAAGAAATACATTCAAGAATGAGCCCTAACTACATCTAAGCTTTAGGGCTCTAGCATTGTGCTTTCTGAAATTTTTGGCGATAAAGAACGCACAAATATCGTTTTGAACAGAAACCTAAATCTCTTAGTTGGGGCGGTATACTCCTAAAGCATCTCTTGTTTCTTCAAACCTCCTGCTATTATGGTTACAAGTTTACAACTAGCACAACACATTGTCGGAGTTACATAAAATGAGTTTAGCATGTCTTCATTCCATTCGCATAACTAGAGAGGCTGTCTCACTTGGGATGTTAAACCAGTCGGTAGAGTACTGAGGCAAGAAGGACATCTAAGAGTTTCTGATCGAATCAATTTCCCTAGTCATTGTCTTGGTTGAAAGCCACATATGTGATGTTGGGCAGTTATTTCATCAAGTATTCCAGGTTCTACATTATTACATGCTCTATAACACTTCATTCATCATAATACCATTCCCAATTTGGCTTATTAAAGAAAAAATGAAGTGCTACCACTCTGGCCTACTGAGTGTAGGAAACCTGACGAAAGTTTTAGTACACAACTATTGGTGTAGAAAGTAGAAACAATAGTAATACATAAGACAGCCTGCCAAAAAATCGACCAGTTTATCTGAGCTTAAAGAGCTGAGAGATTATGTCTTGAACCTTTGAGTAAGTTTCTCAACACTTTCTCGGCAATCTCCAACAGCACGATTTGCTCCTTCTTTAACTGTTGCACCAAACCCAGCCGCTTGTTGTTGCAACTCTTGTACAGATACACCCACTTTCGTAGCAGCAGCATCTCTAAATTCAGTTGTTCGCTTTCCTGCCTTGGAGATCCATTCTTTCAAGACTGATATTAGGAGCTGCATTTTCTCGACAATCACATTTATTATCTCTTTGGATTTCCCACTGATTTCAGCTGCCATAGCCTTAAGCTTGTCAGTCAGAGTTTCGGCCCTCTGAACGGTTTCTTCTGCTGACAGTTGTTTTCCCACATTGACCCATGTAGCTCCTGGCAAGGCCTCCTCTCGGAGGTCCTCATCAACCACCACTTTGATGCCTTTTCTCTCCCAACGATCTCTAGCTTCTTCTAGTGCTTTTGCATAGTCTTGTACTCTTTTCGCTTCATCCTCAGCCCATGTCCTATGATAAATGAATATGTCACAATGAGTCAACAACAAATCAAATAGATATGATAAATTTCACAAATGGAGCCACCAAAAGAGGGGAAGCATGGGGAATTCTTTTTGAGCAAAAGGTTGGAGCTCAGCTGGCAGAGCTCCACACCTAGAAACCTTGAGGTTGGAGGTATGACTCTCATGTCCCTTAATTTTGATTTTCCAAGTGGAATGATGAAATTTGAATAATAGTCCTTTGGGTCAATCCCACCCCATGATGTATTATTGAGCCTAAGAGCGCGGCTTCCTTAACTATTCAAACAATGAGAATTTCTTTTTCCTATTTTCGTTTTTTTTTTTGCAGGTCTCCGGAGAGAAATATTCATAAAAATAGCATCATGCATCCCAAGTAACAGAATCTCACCGGGCCATGGATAGAGCCTTCCGCTCGACCTCTAGCTCATACTGTAATCGAGAAATTGCCTGGTTCTCTTCCTCGGTTTCTTTGCGGAGCTTTTCAATCCTTTCCTTCTCATATGATATCTCGACCTTGTTACTCATGAGGTTCTGCAACTGTTCCTCCAACTCATGCCTCAACTTAGAGAAAACTTCCATTTCAGAATCAATAGCAGCCCGCTCCTTCATTAGGGAAATATTTTCTGCTTCTCTCTCTCCTCTAAGCCTTTCAACTTCTCTCGTTGCTTCTTCAGCCATTTTCTGCACGGCATCTATCTTCTCCCGCTCCAACAAAAGCTCCTTCTCGAAACTCGCATTGATATCCTTTTCAACTTCAGCTACCAATGCGTTATGTGCAGCGACTGCATTTTCAGCAATAGACTCTGCTTCAATACGAGCAAGTTCTTCACTTACTATGTCGGCTGCTTCTCCAGTTGCAAGACCAATAGCAGCTTGGCCTTTTGTGACTGGCTTATCTGGCTGGAAAAGTCTTGTGTAGCCTACAATTTAATTCAGAGCCCATCAAATGTCAAGCAAAAAAGAAAGGTAACAAGTAACACCACTGATATAGGACGCACCAAAGGCAAGAGCCACAATCCCCTGCTCCCCTGCAGATAGGTCAGCAACAAGCGCAGGCCATGCATCTGGGTCAATCTTGTCAATGTCAATGAAACCAGAAAGCTGGTGCAGGATCTGTTTGCAAATGCAAAAAACACAAGTTTTTCAAATACCGATTAGACATTATATACTTCAAATCTTCAGAAATAAGAAAGCATCGGTAAATTCACCTTTCTGTCAGCCTCTGGTAGTTGCCTCTTTTCTAGGGCCAGCTTCCAGGTCAAAAGATCCTGACGAGATAGAGGGCTGCAGGAGATGAACCAAATAAGTACAAAAACATTGAGGTATGCTGACACAAAGAAGGCTGAAAAAAGGTGATGCCACATTACCAGCTATAACAACTAAGACAAGACTTGATAAATGTGTATATACATTTTAACAACATAGTTTAGAGTTGCCATTCGAAGGCAAAAGGATTTATACCCAGAAAGACTATGAGCTAGAATTAAGCAAGTTCTTCGGACTTGTATTAATTAACCAATGAGCTATAGTTAATTGTCATTAGTCTTGCTTTTGGTACTGAAATAAAAAAATCACCTATCAGGATGGAAGTAGAAGGAACCTATATCCTCCTCCTCAGAAGAAAGCATATCACGTCTTGAAAGCTTGCTAGAAATAAGACCAGCTTCTGCCAAGCCTGGAGCACAAATTCTCTTATATTAAGATGCAACTGATAAAACACGGTAAAATTATTAGAAGAATATTTTATTATGGAGTAAGAATATAATTCTACCTTGGATGGATGTGAAGTCAGGATCTTCAGGTGTGATATCATCAAATGCAAGTTCAGTGATATTTTCTATATACATAGCAGGATAGACCTTTGAAATTGAGTTTCTGGAAAGTAAATAAGAACATCAGTTACCACATATATTTATTGAGTTCACACACTAGGTAAGTAAGGCATGTACATACCTTGAAAGGGCGCTACTTGCAGAAACTAACCAACGGGCATATTCACGACGACTACAAAGGTCACCTGGTTGAGCATCACTCTCAATGACCTGACATTGAGTACAGAATATTTAAAGAGATGCACATTTTCTCAAAANTTCTGAACTAGAAAGTTTGGTCTAAACTTATTGTTTTATATGATTATTGGTAAGAGATACAACCTACCCCCCAGGACTGACAACATTTGCTGGTTACTTCGGGTATAATTGTTAATAAGGCATAAGGCAAATCTATTAGAGGCAGCAAGTGTGATGCATCGCTATCCATGCAAGCTAATCGCAGGACATTGAACCCCCTTAATCCATATTGGGTCATTGGTCCCAACTCCAATATTTCTAATACGTGATTAGCTCGTATACACAATGATTACATGTCCCAATATCATCACGCCCTCCTATGTCTTAAGGGGAATGCATATGTCATGAATCATGATACAATTGTCCACTTTCTTTGATGTTTGGTCACACACCTGCACACTTTTCATATAACTAAGAACCAAATACATCACCAGTAGATGCACGAGTAGGAAGCTAACATACAAGTTTCAGGCCTCAGCTTGGGCAGCCAATTTGGTATTAGTCTAGTGGAGTTAATGGGCAAGTAGCGAACCAAAGAGAGCAGAACATGAAGCAAAATCAAAATAACTAACAAATGCGTACCTTCAAGACTTGCAATGCAGCCAAAGCTTGCCCCTGAGCTTGATCAATGACTGCAGGGACCAAAACCTTTCCAGGCGGCGCCTGAAGTGCTGCAGATAGAAGAGATGGTGCAGGAATTCCTCTCGAGGGAAGGGTATTGCTAGCAGATTGTGATACAAAGACAGATTTGCCACCAACAGCGTCACTTTCATCATTTTGTTCCTGCTTATCTGCAGATGATTGAGCTACAAAAGAAGTTACAACAGAAGGCTCATCCTCCTTGGTACTAATGATTTCTGCAAGTGAACCATTATCTTCACCAGAAAATTGAAGTGGTTTGCTAAGTTCACCATCTCCCTTGCTTGAAACTGATGCAGCAACGCCTATATCACTGCTGGAATCATTTCGAGTTTCTGCAGTTGCCTCCAACTCAGCATCAGCTAAACTATCTGGGGCTTGAGAATCGGCATACACAGGAAAAGTAGTACTAGAAGATGATTCAAGTGCAGTGTGGAGACTGTCTACTAGGCTTGTTGCAAGTGTTTCTTGCTGTTCATTTGTGCCAAGGAGTTCAGCATCAGCAACAGCATCCAAGTTGGCTAGTCCAGTAGCATCCTGGGTTTCTTCGGTTTCACCCACAACAAGTGTATTCTGCAAATCTATAAAGCTAGATGTAGCATAAGCGCCATCAACACTTTCTAGTTGAGGAAGAGATGAGGTTGGAATAGTATCCGGATTGTGCACATCTTGCAAAGTAGAATCAGCTAGCAAATGTTCTTGCATTGTAGCATCATGGCCATCTAATGTTGATTTTTCAAGTTCAGATGATTCTACATCAAAGTGAGAAAAAAATGTCCTTTAACTTACATATTCAGTTAATTTCAGAGATGAAATCGAACAAACTCATTCTCCTTACCAGTCTTACTTTCCAGATTGTGATCATTGTGCATGTCTCTTTCATCTTGAACCTTCTCTCCTGAGGTTAATGAAATCTCTTGCTCTTCTGTCAAGGACTCCATCTGTTGTCTCGGCCCTAGGCAACAAGTCAATCAACACATATATCATAACTCATCCCAAAATTGAGACAGTATTACAGACAAACTATTGAAACGGCAAATTTAATATGAAGGCAAATGTGCCAGCACGTCAGAGGAACATAGCAAATTCTTGTGTACAACTGTCTAAATGTTAGACGACCGAATCCAATGGCAACTTTTCGCAATTTATGGGCTACTTTTAGCGACTTAGAGGTGATTTTTTACAATTTAGCGTATTTTTGTATAATTAACCTAAGTTATAAAATGTCACCTTCACTTTATGAAAATAATCCCTAAATTGGAGCAAGTAGCCCCTGAATACAGGGGTTTCAGTACTGCTTCCTATGCAATGCAAATTCAATACACTAGGATTTATCAAAAAGACAGCTAGCTACTTACTTGAGCTGCTCCGCTTGCCGATCGACATTGCTGCAAAGGTAATCCCAGCAACAAGAAAAATGCTGGCAAGCCCTACTCCCACAATTCCTGAAATCAAACTACTTCAAGATCATTACTGTGAATTAAAAAAATCAATAAAACGGAAAATACATCTCCGTGGTTGAATCAGCACCCATATTTCAGGTGAGTCAGCACCCTGGTTTGAGCACCAATATCCACTTAAGCACTCATAAACAAATTCCACAGATGAATTAACAATGATTCAGTAATCCCAACAAGCTTTAGAAAATGAAAAACAAACAAGGACACCAATTGCAATAAGTGTGACTAAGCAATCTGTACATTGACTATATTTTTGCAACATGACATAACTACATTATCATAATGAAAGCCTCACTTCCACAAACCCTCCTACATAAACGATCAAAAATCTGCAATACATATTACACCATAAAATGTGAAGCTTCTTCCAGTTCCTAGCTAATTTGCATAATCCCAGCTGAAACATAACCTCCCAGAAATGCATTGATCAAGTTCAAGCAAAATGCATCACTTTCCATTCGTCTCGAACATTTTCCTAACAAAATAACACATCCCCCAACCTAATTTAAATTACCAACACTACCACATCAATGCTTTACGTAACCGACCCACCAAAAAAAAAAAAGATGGTTAAACCCCATCAAATTCCCAGCTGCAATATAACCTCCCAGAAATACATTGATCAAGTTCAAGCAAAATGCATCATTTCCATTAGTTTCATCCATTATCCTAAGTTCCTAACACAATAACATAACCTAATTCAACTTCTCAAACACTATTACACCCACCCACCCACCCACACACACACACACAAAAAAAAAAAAAAAAAGGGAGAGAGAGAGAGAGAAATTAAACCCATGAAAAACCCAGAAGATAACCTAGCCAGAAAGCAACAAGGAAATAATTTTCTCTCACCTCCAATCCTCCGTTTCTGCGGAGAATCATCGCCGGACTCCTCGGGACTACCAAACCAGTCAGCCAAAACAGAATCAACCGAAGAGCTATCAACACCCACCGACGAATTCCCAGAACGACGCCGTTCCGCTTCACTACCACTCTCACTCTTCGCCCCATCTTGCGCAACGCAGCGAACACGAAGCCGGCGTCGTTCATCGGAGCTCGGAATTCGAGCCCTAACAAACAACAATGAAGCCGGAGATTTCCTGAACTTGAAATTGAATTGGAGCTGATAAGAACTTGGGGACCATGTTGCGGCTAGTGAGGTCATCTCAGCAAAACCCAGAAAAAATGAGGAGAAACCCAACAAAGGAGAGAGAGAGAAAGTGGGGAAACTGGTAAGAAATTGCGTTGAAATGGGGATATTGGCCCTTTGAAACTGAAAGTGGCCTTGTAATTAGGGATTTTTGCGTGAAAGTTAAGCGATTGAAAAGCAGATGAATCGAAAATCAACCTAAATAATCTGGGATTGTTTTGGGTTGGGTAGTGAATTTGCCCTTCTTTTTTTTTTTCAGTGGCTCACTGGTATCATCGCCATTGTCAACTACCCTTGGAGCTTGGTGATAACCTTTTTTTTTTTCTGACTGCAAAGCCCAAATTTCACGAGAGTGATAATGTTTCTTTTCTTTTCTTTTCTTTTCTTTCTTTTTAGTAGTGATTATTTTCTTGGTTTATGATATAGTAATAGTTGTAGTTAGAGATGTTGTTTTCACAATTACGGAGTATGATAGGGAAAATTTTACAATGGCCACCGCTTAGTGGTGGCCACTTAAACTTTTAACATACACCATTAGATTTAAGTGAATTAATCTTATACGTTCATTTTATCTTATCAATTATAAGTTTGGTTGAAACCAAAAATACTTTGGGTCCAACCAA
>BSSO01002369.1:0-19549 GCA_030267885.1 Mesembryanthemum crystallinum | reverse complement strand
GTCAACTTCACATCATAATTATCATGACTATCAACTGGTTTTGATATTCACGGAGAGATGACGATGATCGGGGCTGATTCGACATCGAGAACTTGGTGATGTTGTGGATGGTTATTGTGGTGGAGAGGGCGGTAAGGATGATGAAGGAGAGGAAGGACCAGCTTTAAGACAACCGTGGCTGGGAGATAGAAAAATGCGAAAAATGGCTAAAACAAGAGTATGAAGCTGAGAGAACAAGCTTAGAGTGAAGTGGGGGTACAAGCTGAATGTAGATATAATTTGTAAAGGGATATCAAGTGGAATTTTTTTTATTTATTCGGAAATTTCCTGTGGTACCCCTGAACTTTGGCCTAATGCTAGTGGTGTCCACACTTTTCCAATAATGCCAGTGGTACCCTTGAACTTTGACTTTAACGTTTTCTGTAACCTAATGGTTGACGGAGCTCCTTTCCGTTAGGGTTTTTTTTACTATTGGACTTAATTAATGTATGGGGGCACTGTAAAATGACTGATATATCCTTACTTGCCTTAATTACACAACGACAAAGTATTTGACAAGCTTTTCCCTTATAAATCGATCCACCCACCATTGTTAGACCTCCAAAAAATTTCTTCAAATTTATAAGAGGAGTGTTTGTCAAATACCCAACAGTCGTGTAATTAAGGCAAGTAAGGGTATATCAGTAATTTTACAGTGCCCCCATACATTAACTAAGTCAAATAGTTAAAAAAATCTAACGGAAAAGGAACTCCGTCAACCATTAGGGTACAGAAAACGTTAAAGTCTAAGTTCAAGGGTACGAAAAATGTTAAAGTCAAAGTTCAGGGGTACCAATGACATTATTGAAAAAGTGTGGACACCACTGGCATTAGGCCAAAGTTCAGGGGTACCACAGGAAATTTCCGTTATTTATTTGTTGTGATAGCAATTATTAGCCAAAAACAAAAAAACAAAAATTCCCTGAGTGACAAACGAATGACGTTTCAAATAACTGCTTGTTTCTTGTTGAAATGCTAGTCTTCTCAAGTCTTCATCTTCCCACATCTACTATCAACAATTTCCTGCTCGATAATCCCAAATTTTGGGTTCTTTTGATTCGATTATGACACTTTCAGCTTAAACTGTACCTGCAATTGTGATTTGCGAATAAAAAATGGATCCCTCAAGCTCTCTTGACGAAAGCTTACCTTTGGTGGATTCAAATTCACCGGCAAAACCCTTGAAGAGTCATACCAGAGATGTTCACGTTTTGAGCTTTGCATTTCTGCTGGTGTTTTCCGCTTATGGTGCTGTACAAAATTTAGAGAGCACGGTCAACGCTGTGAGTTCAAGTTTTGTAATTTGAGTGTAATTTTGGTAAATGATCTTCGTTTGTGGTGTTAAGTTTACTGATTTTTGGCTGCATTTCTGTGTTTATCTTCAGAAAGGTGATATGGGGACGATTTCTTTAGGGATTCTGTATGTGTCATTCATGGTATTTTCGTTGTTTGCTTCGCCGGTGGTTCGGAAAATGGGGTCAAAGAATGCCATGGTTGTTGGAACTTCTGGATATTGGTTATTTACAGCTGCAAATTTGATGCCGAACTGGTAATGTTCGAACATAGTTCCACTACCTTTAAATTTGCACGTTTTCCATTTACATACTGTATTTATGTATATATGCTATGTGGTTTTGACTTTTAAGTTCACAATGTGCTCAATGGTTGGAGTATAAGCAACAATAACACACCCAGAATGGATTCCCCTGCTGGTAGGTTGTGCAAGATCAAAGCATACACAACCTTATCCAACATGTGCTGTTTCTAAGCTCCCCACTTTTGCTCGTTTTATGATTACTGTGCAAGAATGAATGATCTTCCGTATATAAAGATGATAACCTTCTATAGTTGATGTAAGATGTTCTAGTCAAGGCCATATTTTCGAAGTTAGTAGGCGACATTAACTAACTACGTTGGTAAAGAAAACCTAGGCATTATGTCAGAGTAAATATAAATATATTTGAAAACCAGGGAAAGATCAGCTCAGAAACAGGATAATACCATGCTCCGTCTCTACGAATCAGTCTAACTTAATGAGGCATTTGAAGAGCATTACAAGTTTCATTCAATGCCCTTCTACTGGAATTCAGAATTTGATGGACTTACTTTGTAATTCATCCAATCACAAAAGAGTTATTGTGTATCTCATATATATGTTAGAAAGGATCTTGATTATGATGATCCTGGTTATGGCATCTTAAAGATCTTTGCTGGAGTTTCAACAAAGAAATGTGGGTGAATTTCGAAATATAATCATAATATTAGACTTAGTCATTTGATATTAATAAAGTCACAAGCATGGGCAAATTTGATGTTGTCCAATGTGATTCTTCCACTTTACTCTAAATTACAAAAAGGAAAAGCAACTATTATGATGGTTTTCTTAGCTGACATATCTGATTATTTTGTTTTTAGATTTAAATTGGAAAAAGGTTAAAGAATAATGTCAGAAAGAATAAACTTGTCTGCACTCGGCCTAGATCATGGTCTCACCTACACAAACGTTCAATTTGGAATATGTGAACCTTTAACATTCTTATTTGATTAAGCACATGATGACAAAATCCGATGTGTATTCTCTGAAATGATCCTGCAATGGCATGTGTCAACAAAATGAGGAAACCCTGAAAACATGTGGTAAATAGTAAATAGTTGCCGCAACTCGGGCATCAATCTTGGTTGCGGTCACAATCACGGTAACAGTCACAACATCATGGAAAGGCAATGTTACAGGTTTCATGTGACGGGTCGTGATTATGGTGAAATTTATATTTGCCATAGTGGTTATTTATCGAACGAATCATTTTATCAGTTGTACCACACATGTCGGCCGCATCAGTTATGTATCCGCTGTGTTAAACACCCTTTTATGCAATGGAATTTTTTGTATTGGCTAGCTTCAAAACCAATATGTATGGACCGATACGTCGTGTATTAGCTAATGTTTGATACTCTGCAACATCATTTGTGGTTCTCATTTGGAAATGAACCTTCTCCTTTCAAAGGCGTAGCCTATGCAGAGCTCCTGCTAATCAATCAGTCCCGTTGGGGAGGTGCTTCAAGTTGGCGTTTCCCCCAAAATGTACTCACTTAAGAAGAGTAAGGTTGGCTCTAGGGAACCTAGGAACCTACATTCTTAAATGGACTATGGGGATGGTGGTGGTTGTAGGGGTAAGTTGCTGATGAAGATTCTTAATTGGAATGTGAATAGTTAGGGGGGTAAACAGAGTTTCGTGAAAGAGGTTGTCAAGAAGGTGTTGCCTATGTTATTGTGTTTCAGGAGACGAAGGTGGTAGGGGTTGATTCTTCCTTTGTCCGTAGTCTTTGGGAGTCGGGTTTTAAGGATTGGGTGTGTCTTCCTTTTGTTGGGGCATCGGGGGGTATAGATGTCATTTTGGATTCTCGTTTTGCTTCTCAGGTGAGGCTCATATAGGGTTCTTTTTTTGTTTTTGTGCTTCTGCAGCTTAAGGGGAGGGGCAAGTGGTGGTTTACTTTGGTTTATGGGCCTTGTGGTTCTATTGACCGTGAGTCATATTGGAAGGATATAGCTGCCCTTGTTGGTCTCATCTGTCGTAGATGGGTAATTGGGGGGGGGGGGATTTTAATGTGATTTGGTTGCTAGTGAAAAGTTGGGGATGAGGTGTTCTACTTCTTTTATGGAGGAGTTTGATTCTTTTATTCGGAAGAGTGCCCTCCGTTAGTTAATGTCGTAAGAGTTTAATCCTTCTTTATCTAACAGCGAGTTTACTTGGAGTGTTAGCGTTCGGATACCTCTTCTCGTATTGATAGGTTCCTCTTTACCGATAAGTTTGAGGATGAGTTCCCTACCTTAACTCAGGAGGTGGTGGCGCAGCCTTGTTCAGATCACTTCCTTATTCTTATGCAATCTACGCTATTACGTTGGGCCCACCCCTTTCAAGTTTAAGATCATGTGAACTACTTATGTGAGTTTTTGTCTAGGTTGCATGGACACGAATTCGGATACGGACATGGACACGACATGGACACGGGGAAGCGCCATTCACAGAAGAAAATTAGCCTAATAGGTGTCGTGTCCAAGTGTCGGTACGTGTCGTGTCCAAGTGTCCGACACGTGACACGGCACCTATCCAAGGTGTCCGTGTTTTAGAGGTTTTTGTAGAAGGATTAAGGACCGGTGGGAGGAGGGTGAGGTTGAGGGGTGGAAAGGCTTTTCATGAGGAAGCTGAAGTTTGTGATGGAAGAACTTAAGTCTTGGAATACAGAGGTCTTTGTAAACATTAAAGTTAGAAAAATTGAGCTTCTTAAGGCCTTGTTGGAGACGGATAGGGCTGTGGGTGAGAGAGGGGGTGATGAGGATCTTTGAGGAGTCTTGATTTAAAGAATAGTTTTGAAGAGGTTATCTTAAAGGAAAAGCAGAGTGAAAGGCTGAAGCTCAAGGTGAAGCGGGCTATGGAGGGTGATTCTAATCCGAGGTTGTTTTTCAAGGTGGTGAATGGGAGGCGATGAAGCAATATATTTGAGAGAAAGAGACTAGTGATGGGGAGGTGGTTTCAAATGTAGATAGAATCAACCATGAGATTACTGAGTTCTATAAGGATCTCTTTACCAAGGAGGATGTGGACAGGCCTATGATTCATGGTGTGCAGTGGGCACCCATTTTCAGCTTCGAGAGTTGTTGGAGAGACCTTTTGAGTTTGACGAGGTTTAGGACGGATAGGGAGAAGTTCCCTGGCCTACTTGGTTTAACTATGGATGTCTTTAATTGCTGGTGGGATGTGGTTANAGTTCCACTCTACTGGGTGATTTGTAGGAGCATGAATTCGAGTTTCGTTACTTTCAACCTTAAGAATGATCGTTCTATTTAGGCTAAGAATTTCAAACCCCATTAGTTTGGTTTCTAGCGTTTACAAGATCATCATTAAGGTTTAGTTTTGTATGAGACTATCTCGTTGGTCAGACTGCTTTTGTGAAAGGGAAGCAGCTTATGGATGCGGCTCTTGTTGCTAATGAAGTGTTGGATGATGCCCGTCGTTGGCTTCAATGGATTGGTATAAATGTTGGACTTGGGAAGGCATATGATCGAGTGAGTTGGAGGTTTGGGATAAGGTTATCGATAATAAGGGTTTTCAGCGGATGTGGCGCAGGTGGAATAGGGGTTGCTTTCTAATGCCAGCGCCCCTAAGAATTGGTTCTCTTCTTCTCGGGGTTTTAGGTTGGGGGATCCTCTCTCTCTTTTTCTCTTTAGTTTGGTGGCTGATGTTCTTGGTAAGATGTTCAATAAGGGTGTGGATTTGGCGTTGGTGGAGGGTTTCCGTGTTGATAGGGAAAGTGTGGTGGTCTCCCATCTCCAGTTTGCAAACGGCACTGCCCTTTTACTCTTACCAGAGTTATGGGATTTAAAAGGCTGCTTCCTCTTCTAGAGGTCTTTGAGTTGATCTTTGGGATGCGGGTTTTTTTTTCTAAGTGCAGTGTGCCAGGGATTAGTTTAGACAACACTGTCTTGGCTTGTTTCGCTATCCTTATGCCAGTGGCCCCTTACTCATGTAGGGGTTCCCCTCGGTGGGAATCCTCGTTCTTGCTCGGGGTATGTTTGGGAGCCTGTTATGTCTAGGATTGCTAGGTGGTTGGACGGCTGGAGGGGGTGTACTTCTCTTTGGGCGGTCGGATCACGATCTTATAGTCTTGCTTAGGAGTCTTCCTACCTATTAGTCATTTTGGAAATCGGTGGTATCCCGGGTAGTCGAGCGTTTGGATACTTGGAAGGGTAGAAATTTCTCTTTGGGGGGGAGGATAACGATGTTGTAGTCCTGTCTAGCTTGTATCCCCATTTACTATCTTTCCCTCTTTAGGGTCCCAATTAGTGTGGGTAATAGAATTGAGAAGCTGATGTGGGACTTCTTGTGGGCCGGGGCGGATGGAGGTAGGAAAGATCACCCTGTTAGTAGGGGTCGTGTTTGTAGACCTAAACGAAGGGGGGTTTGGGTCTTGGTCGGTTGAAGTTTAAGAACATTTCACTAGTGGGTAAGTGGTTGTGGCGATTCCCTTTGAAAACTGGATCTCTATGGCACCAAATAATCACGAGCAAGTACAGCCTTCAGCACAATGGATAGGACGCCCTCCCTGGATTGCTTGTTTCTCATGCTGCACCTTGGAAGTCCATCAGCCTGGTATCTCGCTTTTTCTTTCCATTCGTCAGATTGAGGGTAGGCAATGGGCTTCGGGTTCAATTTTGGGAGGATGTGTGGAAGGGTGAAGCTTCATTTGCTTATTTCCCAGGGCTTTTCGGTTGTTCACTCTCCATGATGCACCAATTTCTACATTTGTTTCCCCAGATGGTGCTTATTGGGATCTGCATTTCCGTAGGGCCCCTCATGACTGGGAGATGGAGAAGATCACTGCTCTAATTTCTATGTTGGATACTAGCCCTTTAGCGAACTCTAATGATTCCAGGGTATGGGTTGGGGAACCCTCGGAGGTTTTTTCTTTGAGATCCTTCCTTCACCACCTTAGCTTACCATCACAATATCCCTTCTTCCCTTTGGTGACCTACATTTGGAAGTTTAAAGTGCCCCTGAAAGTACGTACCTTTGTTTGGACCCTAGTGCTGGATAGAATTAACACTCATGATGTGTTGTAGACGCGTCGACTTGGGCCCTTTCACCGGGTCAGTGTGTCATGTGTCACCGAGATGGAGAGACCTCCCTTCATTTGTTTCTACACTGTGACTTTGCAAGAGCTCTATGGCACCGACTTTGGGAATTAGGGGGGAGTGTTTTGTCATTGATGTTGTTCAGTATGTATGTTTTGCGCAGGGTAAAGAGCATAAGCTGCTTTGGAGGTGTGCCTCTTTCGCACTCCTCTGGCTGGCTGGAACGCAATCTCGTATTTTTTCGGGAGCGCTGATGCTAGTGGAGTTTGTTTGGGACCATATTGTGTACATGGCCTCTCTTTGGGCCAAAGTGGTTGGGGTTTTAGGGGGATTACCCTCACTGACATCTAACCTCATTGGGGAGACTTGTAATTTTTTCTTTGAGGACTCCTTGTCCTCTATCTCTGTAATTACTCTGTTACTTTGATGTTAATGTACTTTTTCTTTAACAAAATAATTATCTTTCTCTTTTTAAGATCCTATTGGTGTGGTTGATAGAATAGAGAGGATAATGAAGGACTTCTTGTGGTGTGGGGCCAAGGGGTGTAGGAAGGACCACTTTTTAGTTTGTTGGAAATTGTTGTGTAGGCCTAAGACAAAGAGGAGTTTGGGTTTTTGTCCTTTGGTGTCTAAATATCTCGCTAATGGGTAATTGGCTATGGTGTTTTCTTATGGAGTCCGATTCTCTATGGAACCGAGTCATCAGGAGGGATATGTAGCGTAATAGATTTGACGCCCTTGCCAGCTCTGTAATGTCCCATGCTTGCCCGTGGAAGTTCACCTCTCAGGTATCTACCTTTTTTCTTCCTCTAATCAGGTTCAATGTGGGTAACGAAAATTAGGTTTGATTCTTGGAGGATGTGTGAAAAGTTGATAGCTCTTTCTCTTCTATGTACCCTTGCGTTATCAGCTATCTACTCTTCGTAATCCGCCACTGATGTTCTTTTGTGGCAATAGTGATTTTTTGGATGTCCAATTACGGAGAGCTTGTCATGTTAAGAGAGGTGGAAGAACTCACCGCCCTCCTCAGTGTACTATACTCTACCCATCTTCTATCTGGTGATGAATCACGGTGGGGAAACTCCTCAGGGGTTTATAAGTTCTTCCTTCGTTGTCTTGGCCTCCCCTCTCGATACCCTTCTCTCTTGCTAATTTCATATGGAAGTCTAAGGCCCCTTTGAAGTTGCGTGCTTTTGTTTAGACTTTGGTACTGCGTAAGCTGAACACTCATGATTTGGTGCAACGGCGTAGACCCGGGTGGGTTCTGTCACCGGACATGTGTGTGATTTGTCAGCACACGAGTGAGACGGTCTGCATCTGTTTTCGCACTGTGATTTTGCTCGTACCATGTGGACCAGGTTATTTATTGTTGGTGAAAAGTGCTTTGTATGTCCTGCTACTATCTTACATCACCTGCACGGTCGCTATGTTGGGTTGGGGAGTGGTAAGGAGCTCAAGATGCTATGGAGATGTGCTTTTATGGCGAGCTTCTAGTGCTTGCGGATGGAGCAAAACTCTAGGGCTTTAATGGGGTTGATAGGCTACTTGACTTAGTTGGGGACCATTTGGTGTATCTAGCTTCTTTATGGGCCAAAGCTGTAGGAGCTTTTAAAGGGATTCCCCTTACAGATGTTCAGCGTCATTGGGTAACTAGTTATCCTTTTTAGGGGACACCTTGTAACTCTAGTTTCTTCTTTTTAATAATTCTTTTCTTCTCTAAAAAAGATAGAGCTGCTGCTAATCAGTTGCATGGTTTTCCTCATAAGTTATTTCATGACTTTATGCAACACAACCTTGGAGTAATTGCAAGCGAAATTTAAGGGGAGAAAACAAACAAGGAAAAGAAAAGCACTTGTTTCTTGTCTCAACAGCTATATACATAAGACACTTGAAATTACTGGTCAATTATGAGCACTATGGTCTTAAGAAGAGCTATCTTAATTCGGACATAAGTTTTTTTTTTTTTGTTTGTTTTTGTTTTTATGTTTGCTTTGGATTCTTTGTGGACAACATGTCTTTGGTTGCATTTCTTCTTTCATGCTCTATAATGAAAAAATATAAAAGAGATATACTCTAATCTTTATTTGATAAATAACTATGATATGTGTTTGAACATCCACTAATTCTGTAATGTACTCCCTCTGTTGGAAATTATTAGTTTTTTGGCCAATTGCAGAGAAATTTTATAAGATGACGAAACTATTTTCCATTGTCTCTCTTATCAGTTGTAACACTTTAGAACGTAAATAAGTAGGCTTCACTGTTTGGCTCATTTAAAGAATTGAATAGATTATTTATTTATTTATTTTTTTGACAGATTTAATTTAAGTAGGGGTAGAGTTGGAATTTCTGTATAGATTTTGTATATAACAAATATTTATGAAACTAATAAATTTCTTAAACAACAAAAGATTTGTGATTAAGGAGTAGTAGTTTAAGTAAAATGAAGCATTAATATAAAAACGATGGTCATTGACGACCTCTATGGTTCTCCCTCCATCCCAATGTTATCGTTCCATTTCTATTTGGCATGGTATTCAATGCAATTGCAAATTGACTCAACTTTTCCTACTTTTTTCCCTTTGAAGAGAGAGAAAGTGGGTGGTGTAGAATATGTTTTCAAGTACCCGTTAAAGGGGGGCCCACTTTAACTTTTTCATTCATGTTTCCATTGCCTTGAGGTAGTTTGGTCTTCTAAGTACTAAAAAGTTACTAATTTGGAAATTAGAAGATTATTGTCAGAGTGGGATGATCCAAAGAGGAAGTGAGAAGATAATTTTGGGATGGATGGAAAAATTTAGTTACATCTCATCCGTTTTCTTGATTTTCTCATTCTCAAGTGATTCCCTGTGCAGGTATACAATGGTTCCTGCCTCTGTTTACATGGGATTTTCTGCTTCAATAATATGGGTTGGGCAGGTATGCATGAATGTTGTGGAATTGTTGTCATATGTTGTTGTTTAACCTTCTACCCATTGATGAATATGGGACTTTTGGATTACTTTCTGATGAAATATTTGGCTGCCAGGGAACATATTTGACGTCCACTGCATGCAATCATGCCAGAGATTCCAATTTACATGAGGGAACTGTAATTGGTAACTTCAATGGAGAGTTTTGGGGGATATATGCCACCCACCAAGTGGGTTCTTTTTCTTCTTTAGCAGGTCTTTTATCTTTAAGTTTTAATATAAATACCGATAGTTCTCCCTTAATTCTATTTGATTTATTTTTACAGGTCATTGGAAATCTTATATCACTCTTCCTCTTGAGAGATGGGGCGGTATGTGCAGCTTTTTGGATTTGAATTGGTTTTCAGTATGTGGTTTTATATTGTCCTGTGAACAATTCACCTAAATAATCAAAAAAATGAAAATCTTCTCTTTGCATCTTGAAGTTTCTAATCGAAAAGATTCCAGTTCTTGGTAGGTAATCATCTTACCGTTTCTAGCTGTTGAATAGTAGCAAGGATAATTGTCATTTTCTGAGTCTATAAATACTAAGCATGATTCATTCATTAAACCATGCAAAGCTACTTGATAACTTTTTTGGACATCATGTAAACTAGACATTGTTGTCTGATAAGTTTAAAGCTAGGAGTTTGGATCAAGATGGGCATTGTGACCTGAAAATCTGTCTCGCAATTAACATAGCATATACATGCCAGTGCAACTGTCTTGAGTTGTGTTGTTCGGGGGGGGGGGGGGGGGGTTTGAAACTTTTGCCTACAGTAAACTATAAAGTGTGCATGACGTGAAAATGATATAATGGTGTAAATTCAAAGGATAAAGGTAAATAAAAATTAAATATCAAAATTGCACAGAATTAAAATTAGGATAAGCTGCTTTAGCACAAGTTGGTCATGTACTTGCAAGGATAAGGACATTAAGAGAGGAAAGCCTTTGTGGAACTGGAGAAAAAGATATAATAGCCTCTTAGATTTGAAAACTATGTTTGAATGAAAAGGAGAAATAGATCTATCCGAACTATAAAGTGAGAACTATGACTTGGTGATGATGATGGACATTAAGCTATTGATTAGTAATGACAGAGGAAATGAAACAAATATCTTGTTTCTGAATAGGCCTACTATTGGACATAAAAGGAAATACTCTATAGTTGCTAATGAGGTGGTTGATGATGTGATAGGGTCTGCTTAGGTTTTTATTTAGTGGTGTTTGTATGATAAGGGGTTTGTCAAGAGATGATGGAAGTAGATTAGCAATTATTTCTCTAATGCTAGTTTCTTTGTTTTGGCTAATGTGCCTCTATGGAATGGTTCACTTATTATCAGGGCCTTAAGGATAAGGATTCAATCTCTCCTTCTCTTTTTACCTTGGTAGCTAACCTGGGTAGATATTTGATAATGTGGAGCGTGGGTTGGTGGTTTGGTTTAAGGTTTGATGGGAGAGATTTCATGTTTCTTTTCTTACAGTTTTTTGATGACAAAATTCTTTTCATGTCGGTTGATGTTGAGGGTTTTAAGAATGTGCTTACTCTTCTCCAGATGTTTGAGGTTATTTATTCGACGAGATTAATTTGTCTATGTATAGTTGGCGTAGATTAATGTGGATTAATTTGCCTTTGGCCCATTTGGTTGGGTATCAGGTTTAACATTGGCCTCTCATGTATCTTGGTGTCCCTCTTGAGGAAAATGGAGTGTGACACTTTCATGGAACCTTGTTCCAAGATTGTGGGACGTTTAGATGGGTGGAAAGGGTTCGATTTTCTTTAGGCAAGATTCTCTAATCTTGTTTTGCGAGTATCCCTCTCCATCACCATTCACCTCTTCCAATTAGTGTGCTTGATAGCATAGAGAGATTGATGAGGGACTTCATTTTGTTAGGGACTATAGGAGGCAAAACAGATAACCGTATTATGTGGGGCTTAGTATGTACACTTTGAGTGGAAGGTGGGGGAGGGGGGGTGTTAGGTATTGGCTTGTTGGTGTCTAAAACATTTCACTAGTGGGTAGGTGGTTGTGGCATCTTTCTCCAGAGCCTAGTTTCCTATGGGACTAATTTATTAGACATAAGTACGATTTGTACCATAATGGGTGGGGTGCCTATGTTGACTCGCTCATCTCCCATGCTTGCCCGTGAATATTTTATATCGTAGGTATCCGTTTATTTCTTCCATTTCCTCAGGTTTATAGTGGATAATGGACGTCGGGTTCAATGATATTTGAATTTCTCTTTCTGTTCCATGTATCCTTGGGTTTTCAGTTGTCTACCCTTGTTGATACACCGACAACTGCTTTCTTTCTGTTGACGGTGATTGTTGGGGTCTCCACCCGTGGAGGCCCCCTTTTGATTAAGAAATAGAGGACTTGAACTCTTTGCTTACTGTACATTGGTTCGTGCCACTATTCTTAGTTTTGGTGATCTCTCCTATATATCCTTCCTCCCATGTGTAAGCTTACTCTCATCTTATTCTCCTTTTTGCCTTGCCAATTTCATTTGGAATTCTAAGGCTCCCCCAAAGGTGCGCACTTTTGTTTGCACCTTGTTCTAGGTAAGTGGAACGCTTATGACTTGGGGCAATGGAAGAGACTTGGGGAGACTTGCCTGCGTTATCTCTCCGGATGTGTATGTTCTTTGACATCGTGCTAAACTGCTAATGATACTTATGTGCATCCTTTTTATGCATTGTGACTTTGCATGGAACTCTTTGGTTTGTGGGGCGAAAGTTATGTTAATGTGCTTTGTTGGCAACCTTATGGTGTTCGTTGGAGAATTCTTGAATCTTTTTTAGGATCTCCAAGTCTCTCGAGTATGTTTAAGGCCGTGTAGCGTACCTAGGGTCTTTATGGGCTAGGGTGGTTGGGTGCTTTGAAGGGGTCACCCTTATTGACGTTTATGTCGAACACTCGACATTTGAACATGGGTACATACACCATACACTTAACTTTAGGCCAAAAACATGCAAAATTTTGAAAATATTGTCGAGTCCCGTACTTGGACAAGTATCCATGCTGGATAGCTCCAACGAGTCCTGGTAACATAGCTTGACGTTCAACCTATTTAGGGTGTTTGTTTTAATTAGATTTTTGTTGTGACTCCTTGCCCTCCTATATGGTACACTTTTTTCTTTAGCAATACAGTCTTTTTCTCATCTAAAAAGAGAGAAGATATAGAGAAATATAGTTGTTATGTTATTTTATTTGGCTGGTCTAGCAATGGTTTCCCAGTTTGACTTATCATGTGAAATTGTGAATAGCTATTTGCATTTGCTGGCCTTAAAAGTATAACAAGTTTCTCATGCATATAACCTTATGAGGTTTTCACTATTAGGGTAAGTCTTTTGATTTTGGAATTGTGAGGAATGATTTTTTTGGAATGCAAATATTGTAAAGTTTTAGTATAGCAATGATGGTTTCTCCCACTGCTTTTCTCTTTCTCTTGAAGCTCACTGAATTGCAAATGTTGTAAGGCATCATTGACTTTACCTGGGTTTTTATTACCTTTTACTTCCAACTTATGGATGTAGGGTGGGTCCTTATTTGATCATGTGGTGAATGCTTTGAAATGTTGTAATGCAGTAAATTTAACCTGCATTTTATCTTGGAAAACATAAAAAGGATTGATTTTAGCTTGCAGCCATAACTAAAACACACGAGATTTTGCCATCATTGCAGGAAGGAGAGACCCGTGGTACTACTGCATTGTTCATTGTGTTCCTTTGCATTATGACACTAGGTAGCATACTAATGTGCTTTTTGGATAGAAGAGACGTTCCTTATGAAGAAGTACCTAAAGATTCTTCCATAATCGGCTTTTCATTTGTGGCCTCCATGGTCAAACCAATAGTGAAGCCCTGGTTTGATATTCGCATTCTCTTGATCATTCCTCTTTTTGCGTACTCTGGCTTGCAACAAGCATTTGTATGGTAAGGCTTGATGACACTATGATGTGTTTCTTTAATCTTTTAGCCACTCTGATATTAACCTCTATACTTGTTGAACTCTAGGTCTGAGTTTACCAAGAAAATCGTAAAGCCTGCAATTGGAGAGTCTGGTATAGGTGGTTCAATGGCCGTCTATGGGGCTGCAGATGCTATTGTAAGTGCATTTTATCTGAAAATTTACTTATTTTAACTTGAACCTCCAAAATCTTATGCTAACAAAGTGCTCAATCAATTTTTTAAGCATCAAAACCCCCTCTTCGTTGTTTGGGAAGGGGGGCTTCATTAGTGATATAAATCCATATGCCTTTTTAGCATCCAGGTTGAAATGCAAAGTAATCTTATGTGGCATATACTTAGATGTAATGATTATGACAATACGATGAGCATTATAATGTTAAACTCATGTTCCTAGTTACTTGTAATACTTCTAGTTTTTATTTAGGTTGTCAAGATCAATACATGTAGTCATGTACTCTTGTAATGATGTTTACATTGATTAAACTTGAGTAATTGTGATTACATTGGTTCATGTTAACGATTATGCGCTTCTTATCACCCTTCGTACTCCATCCTTTTCAACCTCTACTTGATAAAATAATGCGTTACGTTACAATCACATTTACTTGTAAGTAAATGATTCTTTATATTTGGAGGGGCTTACTTATAGAGGCACCAATCTCATTTGGAAGATACTAC
The DNA here is from genome assembly GCA_030267885.1 of Mesembryanthemum crystallinum. Lineage (NCBI taxonomy): Eukaryota > Viridiplantae > Streptophyta > Magnoliopsida > Caryophyllales > Aizoaceae > Mesembryanthemum > Mesembryanthemum crystallinum. Next base: position 5,277 of record BSSO01002369.1, on the reverse strand, counting down.
CCGTTTTGAAAGCTCAAACCAAAAGCTACTCCTTAGTTTCTGCTGGTTTTAGTTCACTTTCTTTTTCTGAGCACATCCTAATGATGAACAAAAATTATTGGAACCTAATCGAACGGTAAATGGTGACCATTGAAAATTTCAATTTATACCATTGAGTTTAAGTGGATATATCATGAGCCCTTCTTTTATCTCAAGTTATGACCGTTTAGTGAACTTATGTACTATACGGATTGGTTGAAACCATATACAACTTGGTTTTAACCAAATTGATTGAGTATGATTTTTTAACTTGGCCGGAATAAATGTGGCAGATGATGATTTTTTGGCAAGTGCAGCAAGTTTGGCGGTTGTTAGTTACAGGGATGGCCGATGAATTATTTGGGAATACCATTGGGTGGTAACTTGCGTTCGGAGATTTTTTGGGAGCCAGTGGTGCAGCGGGTATCTAAGAGATTAGATGGCTGGAAACGAGTTAATTTTTCCTTGGGAGGCAGGATTACTCTCATTTAGTCTTGCCTTTCTATCATTCCTAATTTCTTTCTCTCTCTGCTTAGAATCCCGGTAGCAGTGGCAAACAAGATTGAGAAGCTTATGAGGGATTTTCTGCGGATGGGTGTTGACGGGGTTAAGAAGGATCATTTAGTTAGTTGGGATAGAGTGTGTCGTCCCGAGGTGGAAGGGGGTTTAGGTGTAGGGAGGCTGGTGGAACGGAATATAGCTTTAGTGGGAATGTGGCTTTGGCGTTTTCCACATGAAAAAAGATAGTCTTTGGGACCGGGTGATACGGAGCAAGTACGGGTTGCAACAAAATGGTTGGGATGCACAATTGTCGGTAACTGCAAAACATCCTAGCACTTGGAAATTTATTTCACATATCTACACATTTCTTTCCCTAGGTGGAGTTGAAGATTGGGAACGTTTTGCGTATTAGGTTCTGGGAGGACACTTGGTTGAGCGGTCAACCTTTGTGCTTTAGGTTCCCTCGCTTATTTCAGTTGTCTACTCTTTGTTGTGCCATGGTGGCTTATCTTTTCTTGGCGGAAACTGATTCGTGGGATCTGAATTTCCGGAGACCACCTCACGATCGGGAGATGCAAGAGGTCACCTCTCTTTTAGAGCTTTTGGATTCGGTTCATCTTTCAGGTTGTGAGGATTCCAGGAGGTGGGATGGAGATTCTACATGTGAGTTTTGTTGTAAGTCCTTCCTTCGGTTTAACGCCCCTCTCCCAGTTCCCATGGCCAAATTTTATGGAAGGCTAAGGTCCTTATGAAGGTGAGAGCGTTTGTGTGGACTTTGGTGTTGGATAGGTCAACACAAATAATTTGAGACAGAGGAGGAGACTAGGAGTGGCTTTATCACCTGATATCTGTTTGCTTTGCCGGCTTAATAGTGAGACCTAAGTTCACCTCTTCCTTGGGTGTGATCTATCTCGGAACCTTTCGAGTATGTTGTTCGGGGTTGGAAGAGGAGTTGTGGGTGTGTCCTTTTACTGTTGCGGAGTTTTTACAGACGCGTTTTGTGGGTTTCGGTAGCAAGAAGGAGAAGGTGTTATGGCGTAATGTTCTCTTCGCTGTGTTGTGGTGCATTTGATTAGAGAGGAACACCCGTGTGTTTAATGGTGTTTGCTTTTCTAATGATTTGATCTGGGATAGGGTTACTTACCTTCCGTCTTTATGGGCTAAAGCTGCTGGTTTATTTTGGGGTTACACTATTTCAGAGGTTCGACGTAATAGCTTATCCCCTCCTTTTGTAAAATTGATTTCTCATTAATATATACTTTCTCTTTATCTGAAAAAAAAAAAAAAAACGATCTTTTAACTTAATCCACCTGTTTGGTTCACACCAAATGCAATTTGGATCCAACCAACCTCGTGATGTTTCCATGGTGTCCATCTAGTGGTGGCCAATCATTGAAAAAGTTCCCACTTTCGAGTAGTCAAACTAGTGGTGCTTAGAGTTCATGGATTATTTGGAATTTTCATAGAGATCTACTTCCATCCAGGGTTTTAGATTCCTTTGTAAAAGGGGGAGACTGGAAGACAAAGGAATCTAACCATGGAGAAACCATATGCTTCATTTATTATGATGTGAAATTTTTTGAATATTCATTCTAACTTTTACCTTTATTGGTTAAGAAATTAATGTAGTTACGGGGACCATGTGTGGGGGTTTGTTTGTTGTAATCAAGAGAGGCTCTTGGTCCGTCTATAATGTGTAAATACTGAGCTTTTTGCAACTTCTCTATCAGTATTTTTCACTCTAGGAATCTCGCTTTGGTGTTTTATTTTTCCAAATAATCATATACTCAATACTCATTGCATTGTCATAATCATTACATCAAAGTAAACGCCACGTTACAAACAATCACTAAATTGCTACTAAAGACCTTCTTTGAACTTCTTCTCAGTGTTCCTTGGTCGCAGGCCGACTCACTTCTGGTCTTTCATCAATTACTTGGATAGTCGTCGGTGGATCTTCTGCTCATGCCTTAATAATGCTCTGGATTCTGCTAAAATACAGGTTAATATCCCATCTGCGTGATTTTTCAGTTATGTGGGATTTTTATTCTCATTTTCTCTCTACATTGTAATGCAGCACAACTGCTGGAGTCCTTGGGACAATATATCCACTGTTGATGGCAGCAGGACTAGGCATTGGTGATGGTGTGCTTATGACACAGATCAATGCTTTGTTGGGGATGCTGTTCAAACATGATATGGTAATACTATTGAGTTTGTTTAAAGGTTTTTAGCTGCAGATTGCCTAAAAAATGTGGATCACTTAGCTCTTGTTCATATCGTTAGTCTGTGTTGGTAGATCTCTTGTTGCGGCTAGAATTTTACCAAGTAGATCATAGCTTTTCTTAGTTTGCTATGTGCTTACCTACTCGACCTATTTTCAATTCGGTTTTTGAGTCTTTGACCAATCCATTAAAACTCCCATTTGGTCTTATTTGTTCCTGCCTTTCCGCCACTCAGATTGTTTGACATACCTTCTGTGGTGGCATAAACATTTATTTCTTCAAAAAGATCACATTGCTGTTTTTTGTTTTTGTTTTTCCGTATTTCGAACGTAGAAAAAAAGAATTAATTATTTAAAAGAAGAAAAAGTACTAAGCAGAGCAGGAAACAGTAAAGGTTTCCAGTCCTGCTGTATGATCAATCTTGTACGTTGTGGCAGATAGCGGGAGATGGCCCATAGTGACTAGTGAGACAATTTAAATACTAGTCGGGAGCATCTAGTTTCTAATAATCTTGTTATTACTTCCTTTTTCCTGATAATGGAAACACCACTTATCTGGCCTTGGAGCTTGGATTATTCCTTAATAGGATATTGAATTTTAGTTTCATCATCACTTTATTATCTGCTCTGATTCCGATTAGAGGGGTAGAGTACAAAAAATTTGAGCACTGATTGCATGGATATTCATAAGCCCCTAATGTGCTATAACAATGACATGATTGAGTTTAGCCTTTGGTGTTAGGAGTTTAGGACCTACAATTTCATGAATGGTAGTACATTAGGGGTTACCTTGAGAAGATGCAACTTTAGTGCACCATGAAGTTTTAAGTAAGACATAGAGGTTTTCGGGAGCCACTTATTCTTATGAAAGTTTCTTAGCGCTTGAGTTAGGAATGCAAAGCTGTTGAATTTGGGTATTATTCATTTATGTATTTATATTCATATTATACATATTCTCCTTTTAGTATTAGCTTTCTTTTCTGTTCTCTACTAATGCTCGTTGTTCTTCTTTCTGGTTGCCGCTGACATTTACTACCATAACCTTCCTCCAGCCCCCCTCCATTTGGCCATGAAAATTTAGGAAAGCGGTAAAATGTTTTGGTTTAGCATATCGTTATTATCTAGCTGAACTGTGTGCACTTCAACTGGTCTACGTCTTCAAAGTCAAGGGCAGACACTCCACTCTCATTTGGAGTGATTCATTAGGATTAAACTATTATGAAAGCCGTTGCTTAGTAAGACAAATGTAGAGGATCCGAGATAGAGGCTAATTCATTGATTTTACTATTTTATATTGTTACTTCCCTCTGCTTTTGTTCGTGTAATCTCTTGATTATCTTCTCTGGCTCATTCATTTATTTATCTGTTTATTTGTAAATTTTAGTTTGCATTAAATTGTCTGCAAAATTAAAAATGCTTGTGTGGCCAGTGTGTGTCTAATGGAAACAGCGTCTCTACTACTTATAGGAAAGGCTGCATAGATGATACATTTGGACCTTCCCCAGACGGCCAGACCCTACCCCTGGTAGGATCGTTCTTAGTTTGTTGTCGTTGTTGTTGTTGTTATGAATCCTTGGCCAGTTGGCCCAGAACCCTGATGTTTTGTGTGACTTAGCCACTTACTGGTCCTTGCACGTTCTGTCTGAACAGTATCATCTTGATAACATCAATTGGAAATACAAATAGGAGATTTGTTTGTTAACAAAGTAGATGTGCGAAAATGTAGCATATCTTGAGACGATCCCCTTACAATATGATAGTGCAGCAATGAAGATTAGCAGTCCGCTTTGTCTGAAAAATGTATGCTGCACATATCATCTATTCATATTAAGTTTCAAAATCATACAGATTACTGTATACGTCTCTTTACAAAGAGACAAACAAATCCTTTGATCCAATCTCCACATAAACTTCCAATTTGAGGGCAGTACAACTTGATCTCTAAGAAAGTGGCAATGTCTGTCCTCTGATGGCAGAGACATAGATCTTCAAGTGTAGAAGCTTGATCCTCAATGAAAGCTTTAATTTGTGGATGAGTTGCTGAACCACCTAGATGACTTTGGAGTCCTTGAATGGGCATTATTGCATAGTTTCAACAACTTCTCCCTTATTTATTGTGGAAAAGATAGAGTTGTTGATTGGATTACTGAGGCTCAGACCTATAAACCTTTAACTTGGCTTTGCAAGCGCCAAGTATATCGTAACTACCTCTAGGTAGGTTATCTTATCTCCAATGATCACTTTAATTTAAGACTTTTTTTCGTTGAGTAAAGCCCCATGCAGACAAAAAGGAGATGGAAAATGAATCCTCGGCCTTCCTCCAATTAATTAAGAGAAAATAACTGTAGTTTAGTTTGAAAAAATTGTCAGAAACCCCCCTTGAACAACTTTTTGTGAGAAACCCCCTTAAAACTTTTCTTTTTGTTACAAACCTTCCTTTAAGTGCTTTACATCCTAGTAGAACCCCCGCTTCAACAATGGCAACTGATTTTTGGTCAAATTTTGGCATTCATGACCGATTTGCCCCTACATGT
>BSSO01002368.1:0-19554 GCA_030267885.1 Mesembryanthemum crystallinum | reverse complement strand
AGGAACTTTTTCATTTGAACATACGCTTATTCAGTGTACGCAAACTTAAATCATAATGTAAGAGTTTTTACATGTAAAAGTTCATCTATCGCGAGGATGAATTGCAAAGCACAAGGATATATTTCAAAATTTTAGAAAAGAATTTACTCCATATGCGTATAAAAGTAAAAGAAATATATAATTTTCCTTATTTTGTGCTCCTTCCCCGTCAATTTCAAATGTTGTCAAACCATTATGGTGTGAATTCTAATAAATAATTATAAAGGTTGATTTTTTTTCTATATTTATGCTTAATAGTGTATTAATTTTATATTGTGAGTGGGGTTTAGTAAAGTATATGATTCTTATATATTAGAAGAAAGGGTTGAGTGGAGAATTTTAAATTGTACTCCCTCCGTCCCACTATTATGTTTCCAAATCACCAAAAATTTTGTCCCACCATTACCTTTTCAAACCAAATAATTCCTCATATCATCCCTAAATTACCCCTCCACTATCTAAAATATACAATAAAAAACTATTTTTTCTCTCTCCAATCACCCTCTCTCCAATCACTCTATCTCTTCTAATTTTATATCTCTCTCACAACCAATAATTATACTCTCTCTATTTCACAAGGGCAAAAATGACTAAAATTTTCCTTCTAAATTCTTGTGCCAATTTTGGTTTGGAAATATAATAGTAGGACGGAGAGAGTATTTGGTAGATAGTAGAGAGGTAATGTGGAGAAGTAAGTGGGTAAGAATTGATTTGTAAACATTTGAAATGCAATGATGAAATTCTCCTTGTCAAAGTCAACTGTGGTCAGGGGTGATCTTCAAGGAGTTATCCCAACAAATTAGTATTTTTTTTTCTGTTAATGTTAGGAGTGGAGCCCTAATAAACGACATGAGGATTATTATTGAAGATGCAAGCTAAACATACGTGAAATGAGTACACCTAATTCGTGGAGCAAGTGTATTTGCCCGGTCCGGCGAGAGCCATATGTTCTTTTCCCCTTATCTTTTCCTTAAATTCAGTTTAGTTTAGTTCAATACAATTCAGTTTAGTTCAGTTTAATTCAGTTCATATATGAAACATATCACTTAAAAGAACTTTTTATTTAAATAAAATTTAATAGTGATTCATATGTCAGTGGAAAGATTACAATGAAAACTTTCAAATGAGTTTAATATTAAATATATTTTGACGAATTATAAAGGACTAACAATCAGTTGAAAATATCAATTAAGTTCAGCTCAGTTCAAATAACTTCACTTCAGTTCAATTTTAAATAGTTCAGTTCATTTTTTTTTTCTTCTTCCAAGCGGAGAGAACGCACCCTAAATATAATTAGGTGGGCTAACTCCCCAGGCTCACAAATTGCAAAGTGACCAACATGTGTTTTAGGCAGTGGGAGTGTTGGGAATTATGCCCCAAAACCTCAACGTTTCATTTATGGCAAGTTTCTTTATGGGTTTCAAGTCTTTCAACTATTACTTATTGCCCAAGTCAAGCCATATCAAGATCTACTTTCCTAATTCTGTAATTTCCTAATTTCTAATTTGAGTTGTATTAGGAATATTACTTTTATTATCTTTTAGAAAGTAGAGTTTTAGTTGAGTTGGGTTTCCTAATATTGGTCAAACTCTATCTACCACCTTAAAGATCATCCTTCTTAGATCATTCTTTTAGGATCATCCCTTTTTAGGATCATCCCGAGTATTCACAAAATTTAGTCATTCACTATTTTCTGTATTTGAGTTTTTCTTATGTACTGTAATCTTTTAACTATTTTTTAGCATGTGGTATTTTACTTGGGAAAGGGTTAACCAATGTTTCCTTTTTTTCGAGTCAAAATCCAAACAATTTATTTCTTGAGGGGGTGTATTATCTAGAAGTTGTCAACAGAGCCAGATATTAACTACTTTCCTATTTCTCATAAAATTCCCTCTTCTCTTCTCTTACCTCTGTTTTGAGTAATTTGTCCATACGATCTGATACCACCAGCTTCACAGCAAAAACAATCCTAGAAATTCCATAGAGAGACGAAGGAGATCAAAAACTGCAATGGCGAAAAAGAAGGCGAAGCGAAGTCGAGAAATTCCACAGGAGCTGTTAACAGAGATTATGTCGCTGCTACCGGGCAAGTCTCTGTCCATATGCAATTGTGTTTGCAAGCTTTGGAGTTATACCGTGATTGCCAATGCCTTCTTGTTACGGCACTCTCGTTCAACTCGGGCTCCTAACACATTTTATGCCTTCGCTTATTCATACTGTAGCAAGCAACAGTTCTTCGACGAGGCCATTGAAAAACGACTGTTGTTATTCCAAATTTCCAACGACAACAACGATAACTGTAAACAGAAGGAAGCAACTCGTGTGCCATTGCCAATTTTGCCTCCTACTCGTACACCATCTGAATACACTTCCGTGTCCAACTTTTGCAATGGGTTGGTTTGTCTCTTCAACGACGCAAATGCTCCTGTTTTGCTTTTTAGTGTTAGAATCAACGATTTCATAGTTCTTCCTAGTAAAGGTGGAAACAGCGTAGACTTTCCTATGTTTGATCGCAGCGGGAACCGGTATTGGTATTCCGTGGGGTTTAATCCTAAACAGAGTGAGTACAAAATTCTCAGGATCATAAGCCGGAACAGTACTTGCCAGTTTGCAATATTAACTCTTGGGTCCAAGTCATGGAAGCAAATAAATGCGCCGCCTTCCTTTGATCTAGCCAATCCTCAAGATGGAAGCTTTTGTCTCCACGGAGTTATTTACTGGATCCATAAGCGCTACTATAAAAAGGATAATAATATTCGTATGAGAAGTATACTTTCTTTTGATTTGGCACGGGAAGAACTTCGAGCTGTCCATGTGGAGCAGGTAGTCGGACGCTTCTTCAATGCACACCACATCAGAGATTGTTTTTTAACAGCCTTGAATGACTGTCCAACATTGTTTGTTTGGAAGCATTCACGTCCTAGTGAGTTGATCCAGTTAACATTATCGAATCACCCAAATGTGGGTAGAACTAGGAGGATTCTTACCTCCTATATTCCTCCAAGTATTCGGTCTTGGCTTCATGAAAGATATTACGGAGGAAGTGTCATATTAAGGAAACTCATGGTGCCTATGCCTGATTATTGGTATCTTTGCAATGATCTTGAGAATGGTGCTAGCTATGATATTGAATTTGATGGAGTTGACGATGTCCTAAGAATTGGGGCTGATATAGAAACTAACTAGCTTTAATGCGGATCTAGTTTTGCCTGTATAGGAGTAGTAGAATGATTGTGATTAGTTCCTTTCTTTTTGAGGCTTTGGTTTGATTTAGGAAACTGACATTGCTTCATGAGAATCATTTGCCCCTGTATATGAAATTATGAACCACACCGGAGCATGTCTCTTTTCTTTACGTGATACTAGCTTACATGACATAAAGCTATATCTTTAATGTGAAATCAATAAATTATAAGCTAGGTCATGTACATACGACTACTAACTTCACGTTAGGAATTTTTTGTTTGAATTCTAGTGCCCTTTCTCCATCAAATTTCAATGGGTAAAGAATAGTGAACAGCATTGAAAGGCTGAAAAACCAGGAGAAGGGGTTGAACAATATGTACTCATGCTGTGAGTAACTGTTTGTCTACAAAAACTTTAAAACTTTCCATAAGTAAACAGTATGCAGCATTTTTTGCTAAAATGTCAAGTACCTTGTTGCGCTTGCTCTCTGGTGCTTGAAATCTTGATCGGATTCTGCTTACTTTAATTCCTGATTTCTCATAGTGTCTTGGTGATGATTTTGTACGGTTTGTCAGAGACCTACAACATTTTGTAATTTCAACCATCGTCAGATGCTTGATATGCTAAATGTTGATGGCCATGTTTGAGCAAGAAACAAGGTAAACAGAATTATAGATGGATCGATGATGTTTGCCGTTTACTGTCACAGCCATTACAACATTCTACTACAGAACGGTCTGAAACAGAATATATTAAGCCTAAGTAAATCTTCCCTAGCTACAAGATTGCGTTTTAAAACAGGCGGGAAAGTCAAAGATACAAAGAGGGGGTATTCTAGAATGATGTTCACCATAGCTTAAACAACCCAAAAATGATTGGATTAGATTGTTATTTGTTCCTTGATACTTCCTTAACCAAAGGGCTAATTAAGAGATTACATACTCAACCTTTTACCAAACAGGAAGAAATTTATGTCCACAACACCAGAAAAAAGTGATAGTACTGCTCTGTAGTACTACGATTTAAAGAAAATTGATCTGCTGAATCTGGAAATTTAATACACGAACAGGGGATTTTGGAAAATACAAGAACGACTAGCAGCAAACAATTGCATAATCCAAGAAGATGATGGAAAATTAGCCTCAAACTGTTGAAAGTGTAGACTTTTGTTGGTTTATTACTGCGCAAGAGAGTTGGAGAAGTGTGGGAATCATAGGGGGATATGTGAGGAGGTAGGTGGAGTAATGGTCATCAAAGAATTCATCAAGCAGCTCCAAAGTAGTATTATGTGTTGGCTGATGCGAGTTGCATTGTGGCCCTTTGCTTTAATTTGCGGATTTTGAGGTAAGCAAATTTTCTGAGCTCTGTCTTACATCATATGTCATGGTGTTCAAATCCTCATTGCTTGTTCCTTCGGATTCTCACAGATCCTTTCCCAGGTTATAGCTGAAATTAGAGCGCTTGCACAAAAATAATTCAATGGAATGAAATGATGAAAGATAAAGTATATTATGTGACGATGAAAGAGCTTTAATTGACCTCAGGAAAAATAATAATACGGAGAACAGCTGTGCAAATGCATCCTCATTGGTACACAAAGCCCAGGCAGAATGAACATTGCATAATTCGGACATGTTCATTCGATTCTGCGTACATTAAAATGACATATTCACTCTCAGAAACTTTACACAATGAAGCTTTTAATCAAATGAAAAAAGATCCTGTACTGTATCACACTATGATCGCTTGATCAATTCAAAGAGAAACAGGGGAAATGTTACTGAACTACAATACAATATAGCCAGAAGAGGGGAATGAAAATTTCACTAATAATCAATACTCGTACTAAAGTAACTAAAGTTGAATTGAACTCACCCAAATCTGAAGATCCTTTAAATGACACAGAAATATATATGATCACTGAAATACTAACTTCTTCTCTGTAGAAGCTTTCAGAAGTCATACCAACACCTAAATTTAAAAATACGCGTCACAATTATTCTACTACTAGCTCATACACAGTACAGGCAACAGTCCATTCCCAGGAAGAATGTTAGTGTCCACTTTCCGTATCAGCACCAATTCGTAGGGCATTTTCTCCTTGTTCGACACCATTGTCAATATCATAAAAGCGATATCTCAAAGGCTTAGACGCGGTTTTATTTATGATGAAGTTACCTCTGTAATGTATATAATAAGGAGACCCAGGCAGCTGAACGCTTTTACCAACATAGGAGGTAACAATCTTCCTAGTCCTACCCACATTTGAGTAATAACCCGATAATGTAAACTGGAGCAATTCACTGTGATTCTCCTTCAAAACAAATAGAGTCGGACAGTAATTCAAGGGTGTCACGAAACAGTAATCTCTGTATTCGAGTGCATAATAGTTGAAGCTGCTTAATACCTGTTCCACCTTGACAGCTCGGAATTCTTCCCGCGCCAAATCAAACGAAACTATACTCCTCATACGAAAAGCATTAAGATTTCTCTCTATACTGTTGAGAATAACAGGTGGCATATGGATCCAATAAATAACTCCGTTGAGACAAAAGTTGTTCCCATCTCCATGATAGCCTTGATCAAGGGAAGGCGGTACACGAGTTGGATCTATTTGCTTCCATGACTTCGATCCAAGAGTCAAAATAAAAAAACTGGTGAAAATGACTGGGACGAAATAGAGGATCCTGAGAATTTTGTATTCCCTCTTGTTAGGATCAAACCCTACTAAGAAACACCAATTCCGTTCATAGGAATCAACCACAGGATCAAGCTGATGTATCAACTTAGGAAGTAGTAAGAAATCATTGATTCTGACACTAAAAAGGAAAAAAAGGACAATCTGAGTTGTTAAAGAGACAAACTAGGCCATTGCACAAGTTGGATACTAAAAAGTACTCCCTCCCTTGTCTAAAGAAGGTGACGCTTGGTAATCCGCGACTCACATCACCTTGTTTGTAGAACGGAGGGAGTAGTACCAAACTGCATGAGTATGAGGAAAATTCGGCAAGACTACATGATTCGCTTTTTCTGCTTTTTCCACCGTAGGCATACTACTGTTAGTGTTGATGTCATTGTTGTTGTGGAATGAGAAAAAATATACGCGATCATTCGCTGGCATGTCGGCTATGAAGGCATTGGTTGTGAAGGAACAACTCCAAAGCTTGCAAACACAATTGAATCTCGCCAGAAACTTTACCCGGTAGCCATGACACTATCTCTGTTAGCAGTTCTTGTGGAAGTTCCCGAGAGAACACTTGCTTCTTTTGATCTTTTCTGCCATACCTGCAGCTTGCATTGCTCCTCTGCGATATGCCTCTTGAATGAATATCTAGGGTTGTATAATGCTGTTTTAGACTTGGGTCATCCGGGTTCAATTGCAATTCCCCAAATGACCAGATTGACATTAAAAATGACCCCTAGTGACAATTTAGCATAAAAAAAACACTCTGGCGACATGTAAGTCATAGAAGTGAACTCAGCAACCAATTTGGCCTTAAAAATTAAAAATGGTCAAGTGAGCGCTTTTTTAACCTGGAGATGAAATATTTGATTATTTTATTAATTTTTTAATCATTTTCTTGTTGTTTCTAATTCCCTACAATTTCATAAAAGACTATAAACTAATTGTCCTAGTGGGTCATTTTTAAGGCCAATCTGGTCATTTGGGGTTCAATTTTCTACGATTCTTAACATTCTTTCATATTAAAGGAGAACTATTTTGCATGAGAAAAAAAAAAGAAACCTATAAACTAGATCGGGAAATTTTACATTGGCCACCACTAAGAGGTGGTCATTGAATATTTTAATCTATACCGTTAGACATAAGTGATTAAATCTTACAATTCGTCTCTTATCAAGGCGCCTGAGGCGAGTACTAAGCAAACAAAAATTAGTACTGTATAAGTGAAAAATAGTATTGGAGTGGTATTGGGTGAAAAGAAAAGTAAGTACCAGTTTTTGGATGGTCACTACCAATTTTTGTCTTAACCATTACCATTTTATAGATAACCAATACAGTCCGCCTGATATATCAGGCGACCTGATATGATATTTTGTGAAAATCTTATACGTCTATTACTTTCAATTGTGATGATTTACTTATATCATTCAAGTATGTTTTTTTTTTTTTTTTTTTTTTTTTTCTGGTTTTGGTTGGAATTAAAAACAACCCAAATTGATAATGTTTTTCACAAGCCACCATTCAATGATAGCCGTAGAAGAATTCCCTAAAGCCCTCGAAATTTATTTGTGTTTAGAAAAACTTACAAAAAGATCTTCAAATCTCTAAATCTTCATAGCTTTATGTAATAATTAGGATACAAACCAAATACTCCATCCGTCTCAAAATAATTGTCGTTTAAGGTTAATGCGCACATATTAAGGGAACAATTAATTCTCTAGAGGTAGTTGAAACTATTTGACTACACTACCCCTACAGTAATTGGAAGCAGGTGAATTTCAAAGTGAATTTAGTAATTAACCATAAGGATATATTAGAAAAATGACCATTCAAAATTGTATTAGAATTGTAAAGCGACAAATATTTTGACATAAAAAAAAAAAGAAGTTAAAGTGACAGTTATTTTGAGACGGAGGGAGTATCAATTAAGCAAAGCAATGGGATTAGTAATTTAAAGTCCAATATCAGTCTAACGTCAAGGTCCAATTATGGAGTACCTGATCGTCCCAGCCATAACTTCCCTCAAAATTTATTTATTTAAAGAAAAAATTGCTGCCAACCCCTATAAAATACGGTTCTTGTGGAAAAGAGAATCCAAGCAATGTAGAGACATGATGAAGCACTTTGGTCATATATTCCATACAGACAAAAAAAAGCAAGGGAAAAATGGGCTCTCCCTGTCTAAGTCCCCTTTTGCCGGAAAATGAGGGTGAAAGAGCACCATTGATGAAGATAGTATAATGAGTGGAAGAAACACAAGTCATAACTCAGGAGATGAATTTTGAAGCTAAGGGAAGTTCAAGGCATGTAACATCTCTTCAACAAAAGCACATTCAACAGAATCATATGCCTTCTTGCAATCAGTCTTCATCAAACACTTACTTGAGACACCCTTCATATTATAGAGTCTGAGTAAATCTTGACAAACAAGTATATTGTGCACAATATTCTTTATAGAGACAAAACCAGATTGATTCTCAGAGATAGTAGCAGGAAGAATAGAGCTGAGTCTAGCATAAAGCATTTTGGAAATCTCTTTATATACCACATTGTAGCAAGCAATGGGTCTGTAATCAGCAACCGAAGAAGCATTAGGAATTTTAGGAACCAAAGAGATAGTGGCAGAGTTTACCTCTCTTAGTAGCTTCCCTGTACTGAAGAAATTTAGCATTGCATCTGATAATGTCTCTCCCACAATAGACCAAGAATCCTTAAAAAAAAATTTGCTACTATAACCGTCTGGACCCGGAGCTTTGTTGGGAGGAATGGAAAGAGGAGCAGACTTGACATCATGAGAAGAAAAGGGCTTGCATAAGGATGCTCTCTAATGCTTATTAAGAATGTTACCTTGCTGAACAATGAAACTATTAACATGGAGCCTGGTAGCAGATGAAGATCCCAGGTGGTCTTGATAAAAAAGAAACAAAGGCAGACATGATATTGCAATTTATTCCCAGCCTGTAGCACTCCATTTTTATCTTCAACACCATAGATTCTGTTGGATTGCCTTCTTGCTTTCATAGAGGCATGGAAAAATTTGGAATTCTTGTCACCTTCTTGAAGCCGATGCACTTTACTCTTCTGCTTCAGAAAGCTCGCCTTAGCCAGAGACAACGCTTTAAAGGAAGCACCAAAGGAAATTTCGGCATTGATAAGATTAATATCTTCAGGGGATTTTTGAAGTAAAAGTTGACAATCAACCAATTTCTGAGCAGCAACAGCAGCAAAATTTTCAATATAAGAGAAGTGGTCTCTGTTTAATTGCTTAAGCTTTGGTTTTAGCAATTTAAGCTTCTTCACTAGAACAAACATAGGGGTACCAACCACAGCCTCGTATAATAAAATACCCAAATGGATGAGAGCCAGATTTATCACTTTGCAGAGATTTAATGATTGCTGGAGTATGATCATATAGACCTTCAGGAAGAAAATGAACACCGGTTGAGGGAGCTTCATCTATCCAGTATTTGTTTATCAACACTCTATCAAGCTTGGACATGACTCTGTTTCTCCATCTCTCTTATTATTCCAGGTAAAGAAAGCCCTCATATACTTCAAATCCACCAAAGCAACTGCAACTAATTTTTCGGAAGCTACCCATATTAGCTTTCACTTAGTAGCTACAATTATAACTAATTTATTACCATTTGAAAGCAACTTTCAACTATTTTTAATTTACTTTTTAATTTCAACTAATTTTGTGAAGTTATAGACAGTTTTGCCAAACATATGCCGTTAATGAAAAATTAAACCCAAAATTGAAGAGTTTATGTGAACCATGTGCAAATCAAGAAGAAGAATAAAACTGAGCTAAAATGATTCACATTGAACTGAATCGAGCTGATTTGATTTGAATTGAATTACACTAAATTGAACAGATAGGTCCTTATGTAAAAAGTCAAATGTAAAGGTTATTGTCGGATGAAGTATTCTTTACAAAGTACTAGCTAATAATAACTAACTAGTTTTACCAAATACCTCTACAAACGACCATTGTTGCCACCTGGTTAAAATAACTAATGTTACCAACCAACATTTACCAACTATGTGCCGACATCTAATGAAACAAGCTAGTATTTGCCAAAATAATGAGACATGTGATCTTGATTGACGTTTTACAATAATGCAAGTCATTAGTTTGAGCAACCAAAAGTTAGAATGACAAGGTCTTTACTCAATAAATCATTAGAGGGACTTTGACGGGTTTCACGGAGACCATTATATAGTTGCAGTGAAAACATTATCAGTTTGGTCAAAACCAAACCCGTTAATGGCAACAAAAGTCAAAAATCATACTCATAAGTCACCGAAATTGTCTTCGATCTCAACCAAACGTGATAACCAAGAGTACTTTGTTCACTTTAATGGCGCCTCTTCAATTATGAAATCTTGTTCCCTTTCAAAACTAACCCAAGTAATCAAGGTTTAAGCTTGAGATTAATTTGAAACAAGCGGGAATTAACGTACCCTTATCCACAGAATCACACTCAGCTTCGGTCTTATCATCCACTTTCCTCTTCCATTTCCATAGCTTTCTGCTCTGTCAATTGGGAAGAAAAAGGAAGCAATGAATTTGAATGGTGGCACAATTCACCCAAATTCTCTCTCATCCCCATCTCCCATTTTCAAGTTCCCAATCACCCCTTCTTTTCTCTACAACTCTAAACCCTCACCTTCTTTCAAACCACATTTCCTCTGCAATTCCCAGCTCTTCAAGTCTCTTCCTTTTTGGAAGACTCCCAATTTCAAGGTACATTGCCACCATTGCAATTCATATGAATTATATATATATCGAATTCAAAATGTACTTTTGGGCAATACCCATTTAGTTTTTTTCTTTAGTTTTGGTATGGTTTTGTGGAAAATAGCGTATCTTGCAAGGGTTTGGCAAAGTAGAGTCGATATGGCACTGGCACGTTGTAGGCGGGGGACTTGTTAGAGGGACGGGTTTGATGGGTTGGTCTTGTTTGGGATGTTTTGAAGTGTAAATTTTTTGTTTGCTGGATCTTGTAGGTGGAGGTGAATCAGGCAATGGGTACGGGTGAATCGGGTCCGATTTCCGAAGATGAATGTGGTGATTTGATTGTAGAGGCTTGTCTTACTCGGAGACTTCCGCCTGCATTGACATTGGAACATGGGCTTGACTCATTGAAAGAGGCTGTTCAAGAACTGAAGCTTAACCCTCCTAGTTGTACTAGTGGGATGATCAGATTTGAGGTATTTACTGCTACTTCTAAAGTAATGATCATGCCATGAAATCTTAGATATTGGTGGTTTTCTATTGCCATTTGGTTGCCTCATGTCTGGTATATGTTGTTAATTTAGTTGAGTTATGTGTTTGGAATTCTCAATGGACTTTAACGGGGATTGTAGAATGACTTTAATTAGGTACAAGTGCAGGTTACATATCGCTTTGCACTGTTATTTTCCGCTCATGTATTTGCTTAGGAGGGGGTAGGGGTTGAGGAAAGACAAGGACCAGTTGCAAGAAAAAAGCTTCAAAATGACAAAAGGAGTTATGGAAACTATCGTGGGGGTATATTGATGGCTAATTTGGATGGTCCTGGGTTTATGCTGTAGGAAAATTCATGACATGATGTAATTGTTTCCAGAGCACATTGAAGTGTGTCCTCGAATTAGGACAACATTTTGTTAGTTATGCTTTTTTTTTCTTAACTGAGGATTTCATAACCTGAGTTGCAGGTTGCTGTGCCACCTAGTGCAAATGCGTTGGACTGGTTCTGTTGTCAGCCTGAATCATCAGGAGTATTTCCCCAGTTTTACATTTCCAAGAAAGCAGAGACCCCAGCTTGTGAGTCAGCTTTTGTGACTAATAGTCGTGGAGTTTTTGGAGTTGGAGCCGCTGTTGACTTCAGGCAATCGTCTTGCAGTTCTGATGAGTGGAACTCATTTCGAAGGTAAATTTCTGCACTCTTCGCCTTTGTTATTCTTGGCAAACTTTAGCTAAAAACTAATGAGGGGCAAGACTCAAATTTAGTTAACGCAATGTTGATGATATGTTCTCTTGAGCCTGGGTTCCTATTTGATTCATTGGCTGTAATCCCTTTTCTTTCTAGTGCAGCTAATAACTTTATAGATACAGCAGGGTTTCTGTGTGATAGAATATTGACAACTGTGACCTTGGGTCCTCTGGGATTTTAACCATATTTTGTAAAGCTGGACGATCAGTGTCCGGCTCTGATTTTGGATGATGTTAGCCCTTAGTGGAAAATCTTTGTAGACTGTAGTCATGCCACTAAACTCGATAACAGAAAGGTTTTTCTGGTGAAGACATTTCCTATTCTGAATCTTACTTGGAGAGGCTGCAGGTTAATATGCTTAGTTTGCCAAAGGAGCCAATGGTTATCATTTTGGAGAGAGAAGACGTTTCATGTTGAACGAACGTATCATGTCACATGTTTAATTTGGAGATGCTGAAGAGGGTTTTACTTAGATTGTCTTAAGGAATATGGTTACCATTATCTGGACAGTGGACAGTCAGATACTTTGCATTCTGCATTTGTATTTTATAAGGTATTCACTGGAGCCATGTAGTGTTTCCGCATCTTAAATCATTGTAAGAACTGGGACAGCCCTACTCGTGCAGTTTGGTTTTCAGATTAAGTATGCCTGGATTTAGAATTTCACAGATCAACACTCTAGTTTGGTTTTCAAGGTGATGAATTTACTTCAATGAAAATAATGTGTGTGTGAAAGCCTGGAATTCCAATTAAAGGTTTTGAGAGGACAAAGAAGTAGTTTAGTCTTCAGTGTCTATGCTTGTGCTTCAGCTCTATTGTATTGGTTGCACTATGCTGAAGCCAAGATTTAGTTATGTACCTCTGTTCCCAGCTATAATCAGTGGCTAGGTAGATGCATCTGTTCATGGTGCTTTCATGCATATCGTACCATCTAAATCTCGTGCGGACTGTAATGGTTGTTTTTTTGGTAGAATATGAGAGGTCCAGTATGTATGCAAACATGACCCTAACTAATAGGGAGATTTTTTCTTCTCAAAAGTATCCTAGAGGAAAAACATTGCTACATTTTCTATTGCTCTTTTTCAGTGTTATTATTACTTTTCAATAGATGAAGTCTCTTTAGATTATTGGTCATGAGGGTGTGAATGAGGTGGGATGAATCGTGTTTGGTGTATTAANAATATTCATTCATTTACTTTTGAACTTTGAATTAAGTCTGAGCTTCTTGGTGTGCTATATTCCCCCCCCCCCCCCTCTTCCAAGCTCTGTTCATTTTTCAAGTTAAAGAGCTCCAGCTTGCTCACAAACATAACCATTCAATAGTAATTTAATTAAGCGATTTGATAAAATGTTTATAAATGTATAGACATTCTTATATGCAAGTCAGATACAAGTTACATATTCGAGGAGTTAACACACTTCAAGGAGCCGAACACTATGGTGGTCAAGCCTGGCTAATCTATAAAACAAGCTTGAAAAATTGTTTGTGTTTGGGAATGACAGTGGGCTTTGATTGGATATATTGGGATTATCTTTATATTTCCTTGCTAGTGCATATGCTTCCATGGGATGTTCAAGTCCTTGAAGCTTCACTTGCTTCCTTTGTGACATTGTTTTCCCTGGTCAGTGTTTGCCTGCTTTGTTTTTCCCTCCCTATAAAAACTATGTACTCTTTCTTGTAAGGATATTGCACAAATATTTCTCCTCTGATATTCTGGTACTGTATTCAATTTATACTCCTACTCTGGAACGTCATTCTCTAGGCTATACTTTATTTGAGTTTAGTACCAAAGAAACTCTTTTGGTCCTTGTCTATGATGTTCATTGTACTGTGGCTAGGGCTGATTAGTTCCTGAAGAATCCTTCACACACTATCAGTGTCCTGTTCTCTAGGCATGCTCTTGTATAGTCAGTACTAAGAAAAACAAAAAAGATGTTCAAGTGGGTTTGGAGGTTACTTGTAAAAACACCGATTCATACTTCTGGAACATTACCGTGATCATAGCTCCTGTATATCCCTGTATATCTGTGATATATTATTCTGTTCAGGAGCCAAGATAAAATGTAGTTGTAAATTAGCTGTTCTTGATAACACTTGCCATATGTGAGATTAGAACATTTCTGTGTTTCTATCTTTAGTGGGAGGAGCTTGTCTGAGAATCCTTTTGTTAGAGCTAGGAAAAGGCTTTACCTGATTTTAGTTGATAAGAAGATCTGAAAAACATATATGTAGTTTTCTGCAGATATCTGTTGGTTGATTCACTCAATATAACAGCCTATGGTTTCATTGGTATCAATTATGACGTCCAATCATCTTTTATGAAGCGTGACAGTGGTTCATTTTACTTTATAATTCCTCAGGTGAATTTGCATTCTTCTGCACTCTATATTACACTGCATTTCATTGATTATGAACATCATGGTAATGTCTATGACTCCATAGTCATCCTCTGTTATGTGCTGCACCATGTGTGACTGTATTTCATTGATCATTGAATTCTCTTGCTAGATTGAACTGAATGAATGTGAAGGCTTCTGCATGCTGGCGGGAACACTTGTGTGGGATGACTCCTTACTCTGTAATTTCAAACAAGCTCTTCATTCTTATGAGATCTCTCTCTTCCAGGTACCTTCTTTTTATGCAACTTATAATTTTTTTTTTTAATTAGTATCTAATATCCCTAAATTGGTGGTTCCATTTAAGTGACACATTTGTTCTCTTTGCTTTTTCATAGTTCTCATGTTTTACTCCTAGTTTTGAAAATCAATGCCATAAGAAGTAAGGAAATTGAATTGAGATGTTGGCAGCATTTATTTGACAGATCTATTAGTTGTCTATTTACGGTAGCTTCTTCCACTGTTAGGAGTTTTGTTGTACAAGCACTGTTGCACTTGAAGATTATTTAAATGATCATCAAATGAATGACTTTCAAGAATACTCTTACTGTTTTATAAATAATTATTTTTATAAACATAGAACATTGGCTTCAAGGTTTCTGTTTCCCACTTAGGATTGCCCACTGCTATAGTTTAGGCTTGTTTCCAACTTGTGGAAAACCATAAATACCAGCATTCTCTAGAATTTTTGGTCACTGTCATTATCCTTTGGACCAAGCAACCAACATAAAATTAACAGAATTCCAGAAGGTTTTTCCAAACTTATATAAAAATCAAATTGTTGGGTTAATAGAAACTCAAAACTAATAGAAGTAATTGTTATGAGATTTGGGAGACCCAACAAGTCTCACATGGCAGCGTTTTTTTTGTTGAGACTGAAGTCTTCACTAGTGAATGCTCAATTGTCTAGTATTGTCACTTGAGTGTCCTGTATCTAAACCGTGTTTTTCCATATTTGGGTTCTTAACTACATTTATCATTATTTGCCAATGGCTCATTGCTTTTGCTCTTCTTCTTCTTTTGTCTCTCTCCCTGTTAGGCAAGTGACAGCATTCCACCCACACTGGAGAATTGCCATGCAAACTCTGTAGAGTCTGCCATTCATAAATTCAATATGGTCGAGCATGAAAAGTTGGAAATGGTATGATTTTCAATTTGCTGATTGTGTTAATCTTAAGTAATTACCCTAAGTTGATGTTCCTCCCCCCATCCGTTCTAATAGGTTTACATGGAAGCACCATTATTGGGAAGTTGTGATAATGTGACTGCATCTGTGGAAATGGTATCCCCTTCTTCCTGGTAATGCTTTATGTGAGATTGCCCTTTTTAAGACTCTAAGTGCATGCTTCCTTTGTCTGGTGGTTACTCAAAATTTCTCTTTATGCTGATTTATAATTCAAATTTGTGTGCAGAAAAGTGCTTCTTTTTCGAGTCAGTTTTGCATTAGGCTTTCGTCAAAGACCGCCGCTTCCACCAATATGGTATGTACACTTATGTAGTCATTTAATCATATCTTATATTTGCTTGATGAGTTTTGTGATGACATAGAGCTATTTTATTGTTAATTTCTGAGCATTCATTCTATCGATGAAATTTCTTGTTGCATCATAGGAAAAGTTAAGAACAGTGTCTGTTTTAGATATGTCTCTATTAGCGAATATGGATGTGTACTGCCTGAAGTGTATGAGGCTGCATTTCATGCTAGACATGCAGCGGAACTATGTTGCATTCACGTTTTGAATGATTACTTGAAGTTTATGAGATGATAGTTCTTGCTAGAAATGCAGCAGTTTAGACTATGTTGTATTCATGTTTCAGATGACTAAACTTGAGGTTTTACATGCTAGTTCATTTCATCTCACAATCATTTATGTCTACTATCCAGAGAAACTTAATTTTCCCTTGTTATCATACTACACCAAACTTAAAATTTTTTCCTTACTGGCTGTGTTGCTTGACATAATTGATGAGAACCAGGGGCCTTTTGAAAGCGGGGTCTATAGTGCATAATATTTTGATAACTCAAGACATTAAAAAGCTGTATAATAGGCAGACCAATAACTCAGTCATTCTTCTCTCACAATGCATTGTTGCTGGGCCTCTATTTTCTTGCTCCCTCAAAGCATTATCAGAAGATAGAGCTTTCTTGTGGAGCTCAACAAACTTGTATAGGAAAATTCCTCTTCTGGGATGGGATCTTATTTGCAAGCCTAAGAAGTATGGTGGTTTGAGCTTTAAAGATTGTAAGACCTGGAAGAAGCTGCCATTGGCAAGCTCATGTGGGCTCTAGCACTAAAGGAAGACATACTTTGGGTGAGATGGATTGATGGAGTTTGTATGAAGGGTCAGGACTTCTTGTGCACAGTTATACGTCAGGACTGTAGCTAGTATGTCAAGAAACTGCTGTAGTTGAGGTCTGAACTGAATAACCCCTGCTGGGTCATGCAGAGCAGGAAACACAGTATCTGATATTACAAATGGAATGATCAAGACTTAGCTATGGCTATCTCTGCATATGTGTGAGGCAGAATCATTGTGCCCAAACACTCCTTCATCTTTTGGTTAGTAGCTCATGAAATATGGAAAACTAAGGATAGATTGATTAGTACATACATCATGATGGTGGATGAATGGTTTGAGCTGTGTAAGAATCCTCTTCTTTTCATATACTTGGTCCCAGGACCTCTTGCAACAGATCAGACAGTGGACAGGGTTTAACATCCCTGATACAGATTGCTCAGTGGAAGGTGTGGACGCAGAGGAGAAGAAGCTTTGAAAGGTTAAAAGGCTGATCTTATATGCTTGTGTTGCAGCTGCAATCTACTATGTGTGGACATAGAGATACTGCAGAATATTCAAGTAAACAAGCTTGCAATTACTACCTGATGTTGTCTTTAAACAACTGAAATGTGAAGTGCAAATTAGAGTCCAGAAGTGCAAGCCACTGCATATTAGCAATAAAGTTGGCAATTTTATTTCTCTTATCATGTAATGAAGTTTAGTTTATTTGAGGCTTGGGAAGTTTGGAATGGATACGGTTCCTAGAAGAAGAGCCATTTTCCCCCTTCCCTCCCTTAGTGTGTAACTAAATGCTTTGGTATAAATCTCTCTGATTTTTACCCCCAAAAAATAAACATAGTTCGCTCCATGTTGGCCATAGCAGGTGTTAGAGTTATATGTATGTGGCATTATCCTAGTAGTCATTGAGTGGTGATCTACATTAGAGTGTTAGTTGGGAAAGCATGCACTCACCTGCTGTTTCACATATTAGTAGAGGACAGTTAAATGAGAGTTTTGATTAACCCATCCCTTCAAATTCCATAGCTTGACAATATTATTTCAACAATGACTCCTTTGGCTCTGTCAAAATGACAGATTGCTTTCCAATTTTATTAGCCTTTATTGCGTTTGTTTATGAAGCTACTGTTATCTCTTACATTGTCTTTTTACCATCTTCATGTTGATTTGTTTCACGTTTGGAAGTTGATATATAAGCTAATTATGTTTTCAAGTAATTCAGTCCTGATTATTGATGCTTTTTTATTGTTTTGTTTTGTTTTGTTTTCTCTCTCTTTATATATATCAGTTGGGGTACGCTGGTGTTACAAGCGCTATTCTGCAAGATTGTGCCAACATCAATTCTGTTTGGGCATCATTTATAGTTGAGGAATGTTCACGACTTGGCTTAACGGTGAGACCTAGTATTGACATCCTATCACATGTATTAGGTGTACATATGTCTTATTTATTCTGTATTCTAGTATTTTTGTATAGCTCCAGGATCAAGATCATCTCCTCTTGCAGTTGCTGCATCGACTCATCCTCATATCACTTGTATCGCATGCTATGACGAGCGTTCACTTGCATTCCATGCCATTGGTTATGCCAGAGGGTCTCAGAAACCAGCTGTAGTCATTACAACATCTGGAACTGCTGTTTCAAATCTTCTTCCAGCTGTAAGTTATTGGTGATCATGTCTCTTCTTTGTTCATATGTGTAAGTGGATTCACTTTTTCTAGTTAGTTTTCTTGCTACCTTGAATTACATTCGAATAATTTGAGCACAATTTTGTTGAGAACTTTGAATTGAAGCATGGTTTGAACATTGGTTGTGTAGTATTGCTAAATCGTCTTTTGGGGACGTTAGATGTCAGGTAGATAAAGACATTAGGGTTGAACTTGCTGAAATGCAATACGTAATTGATGACTTCGGTTTATCTGTAGGTTGTGGAGGCTAGTCAAGATTTTGTACCTCTAGTTTTGTTCACTGCTGATCGGCCTTCAGAATTGCTTGCTGCTGGAGCAAATCAAGCAATTGATCAGGTTTGTGATGAGTAACACGAAGCCATCAATTTTTTTTTTTTTTTTTTTTTTTGGTGTCCTACTAAACTTGCAAACTGTTAGAGTACAACATTAGCACATTGTATATGCCTTTATATGTCTTTTTCCTTTCTTGTTCTAATCTTAAGTGGAAACCATTATTGACTTTGCAATGCATTTCTTTTTTTTTTTGATAAAGAAAAATTGTATTAATAACAGAGAAATGTTACAAGAAAAGAGAACAAGATGTCCTCAAAAAGAAAATGTTACAAATCACCCCAGTGACGTGATGTTGTATGTCATTGGTGGTGTGTCCCCAAAAAGCCCCTGCCGCCTTAGCCCAAAGAAAGGCCATATAGGTGATGCGGCCTCAAACAAAATCCGTCGGGTTAGAGACCCCCTAAAAGATACGGGAATTCCTTTCCAACCAAACACACCAAAGCAATGCCATGGACGCACACTTCCAAAGCAACTTGCGATCCTTACCCCGTCCCAAACCAACAAAACGAAATGCATTTCTATATACAATATGACTAAGTTTTCAACTTGTCATTGCAATTGCTTCGTTTACCTAGCTCCAAATTTGAAGGCATTATCTATTCTAGTTGCTGATGATTTGATTAGAAATTTTGGTCCAAAGAAGTTAATTTACCAAGGGGTCGTTAGGGATTTATTTTAGAGTATAACACCTACACTTCCTATAGGTCTGGTACAGATTATAGAGCATGTGTTGTGTACGCTTGATGGTTTTTGGCAAAAGCTTTTTGTGAAGAGGGTCCATTTAGTTTTTATGGGGATCTACACATCTAATCATTTGTTCCGCTGCTTTTCTTTCTGCTAAGATCTTCAAGGATACCAGATGGGTATTTTAGTATCAGTTTGTCCTCCTAATGCTTCAAATTTCTTCATCCTATCCTGTGGGAAGACAACTTTGTTTCCGTGATCCTTC
>BSSO01002367.1:0-19558 GCA_030267885.1 Mesembryanthemum crystallinum | reverse complement strand
TAATAGTATTTGTTGTGCATATTTTAGGTGCAACTATGGATAGTATGACTTGCTAATTAATCAACTTTATACTCCTAAGCCAAGATTATGTCATGATTAAATGAAAATTTCGTTTTTGATGAACTTATTTTGATATCCAATGGATATCCATTTACCCGTTTCATCCACTGGATATGGATATGGATGGATGAAGTGAAATAAAATGGATATGGATATGGATATGGATGAAGAAATATAAATGGATATGGATATGGATATGGCTCCACCGGAACCATACCCGACCCATTGCCATCCCTACCATGATCCCAACTTTTATAATATTGTTTTTTATGATGCGATATGAATATCCTTCGAGAGGAGGGTTTCCTAATCGCTTTTCTAACCTGTAAAAAAAAAAAAAACAAATAAAAGTGTTGTATTTAATTTTTTTTTGTTTTTTGTTTTGTTTTGTTTTTTTGTTTTTGTTTTTGATACGAGTACCTCACAGAGTTGCAGGCACGATGGCATGAAATCCAACCTCATGACCCCAACTCAACTATTCCTTTGAGGGCAATCGCATTTATAGATTTAGATGTTGTATTTAGTTCCTATACAAAATATCATGTGAGGCGTCTGCTATATGAGGCGTCTGATATAGAGGCGGATAGTACTAGAAGCTTATAAAATGGTAATGGTGACCCAATGGTACTGGTGATCCAAAAATACTTACGGGTGACCTAAAAGCTAGTATCTCATTTTTCTCTCTCCGTACCACTTCCGTACTAATTTTTGTTTACACAGTACCATCTTTTATTTGCCGAATACTCGCTTGATAAGAGACTAGTTGCAATTCCTATGATGCAAGAAAACAAATAAAAATATAAGAACAATAAGCACAACGTTAAATGGGAGGATCCAAAACAAGAAAAACATGGTAATGGCATTATCAACAGTCGGCACTAGTCGTCTCACTCGCTTACTCCCCCGGTCTCCTCTTCTCCGTCATTCCCCTCCCCCTCCAACTTTCTCTCTCCTCAATTCCTTCCCTCCCTCACTTCCCCGTCCCAGTAGGCTTCTCAATCACCGCCATCGGAGCTTGACAACAATGGCGTCGTCGGCTTCAATGGAAGCAGTGAAAGAGAAGGTCACTGCACCGTACGGCTCTTGGAATTCACCGATTACCGCCGACGTCATCGCCGGCGCTGAGAAGCGGCTTGGCGGAATCTCCGTCGATGGCGATGGCCGCCTCATTTGGCTTGAATCTCGTCCTACTGAAGGAGGGTGCGTGCTCTTGAATTTTCGTAGAAGTTCGTCGTCTTTGCATTTTTTTTTTATTTTCAAAACGCTCAATTATGTGTACTTCGAGCTATAAGGTTTGAAATATTTGTCGTTGCTTTATTTGTAATGAGTTACCGTTGTTGCACTTTGATGGACCACTTAAGGATCAAAGCTGAATGGAGCTTCAGTAATGGTAAAATTCAACAAAACTTGGATAGTTTTATACTCACTGATTTTCTGTTGAACTTACTGTTTGTTTATCTTAATTTGAATGAATGGATGAACCAGTTCACTTGTCCATTCGTTGACCTTTTTTTCTCGTAGTATCTTACAAAACTTTTAATTTACACCGTTTTCCGACTACTGTTAGTTCCAACTGTTACATTAATTATCAGGTTTGGTTGAATTGGTTGCAACCAAGCTGTTAGTGTTTCCACCACCACCATTTAGCAGGAGCAGTGGAAGATACTCATAGTTTTAATCATAATGTCTAACAGAAGTAAGATATTTGATGTGGGATTAACTCTAAGAATGAAGCTCGATCAAGTTACATCAGTAATGAAGTTAATCCAAGAAGATTCTGGATTCTCTTTATATATACTTTTTTCTAAATTTTGAGGGGAGAGTGGAGGGAGAAGGGTGAGAAGAGAGAGGAGAGGAGAGGAGAGAGAGAAGCGGGTTGAGATTTTTTATTGATGTCAATCAGAATCATAACCTGAAAAGAAAAAGTAAAAAGGGATGAACAGCGCTGTAGTTGTACATGCTTCACCCATTTTCCTACCCAAAATCAATTTGTCATGTTTCCCTCCTACAACTCATTTCTCATGCTTGTCATGTAGATCCTTGAGTTGTTATATATCATTCAACTAAATCGTTTCTTAAATTGACCTTATCCCAAATGACTAAAGGTTGAAATCAACCTTCCATCTAGCACATTGTATCCTTCAAAGGGTAATCCTTTCAATTGTTTAGCCATTCGATGATTGGTTGGGTGTGTGTTTTTTGCTTGTACGTTCTCTTTTTGAGGGTCCTTAGGAGGTTAGTTGACATGTCTTTTCAGCGGTGTGAACGGAATGTGTGCTGTATGACGAGTCTGGGTACAAGACAATGAGTAACCACAATATGAACCTGTCTCCTGCCATCCAGTGAGTCAGTGGCCAACTTGCTGTGTCTGATTTAGAACTTGCAACTCCCTGACGGTTTTCAATTGATTTTGTTTCATAAGAACCAATTTGTTTAGTACTCAAATGTCTAAATCTATGAACAATTCTCAGCAAAGTACATGTTGAACTAAATGATATCCTAAGCAATATATTGATAACGGACAAAAGGTAATTTGATTAATTTTGTTACGCAAGGTCAACATAGTACCTACTTCCTTGCTAAATTCCTGCATATGTGTATCCTGCTTCTCTCACCACATATTGCGGTCAAATTAGGTGTTTGGTCTGTCTCTATAATTACTGGATTTCCTTCTATTGTGTCAAATTCTGTTTCAAAATGTTACTTATAAGAATAGCAAGTAATTTACATCATGGGTTGTCTAAAAACCTTAACTTATGAGTCTAAATGACCTAGCAAGTTAATTTTTGTGTGATAGTGTTATTCTATTTGGACCTTTCTTGTATGCCATTATAGGAGTAAGAAGATGTTGTAATAGTTGAATACTGCTAGAAAGAAGTTTCATGTTTGTTATCTATAAAAGAAAATTTGTAAAAGAATATCTTTCCTATCTGTGCTTTCATATGTTTTATTCTCTAAGTTATGGCCTTTTCTATTAGGTCAACAATGCAGTTTAGGTGCACACATGGAACTTGTTTACGAGTGAACATCTGCTGTCAAATTTCTCATTCATGTATGATTTTAAAATTTCTTCCCTTTTTATGTGTCAGACGAGGTGTCCTCGTCAGGGAATCTGAGAAACTTGGAGAAGAACCGGTTGACATAACTCCTAAAGATTTTGCTGTACGTACACTTGCCCAGGAATATGGCGGTGGTGCCTTTACTATTTCAGGAAGCACTGTAGTATTCTCAAACTACAAGGATCAAAGGCTCTATAAGCAGTCAATTGCTCCTGGAGGTTTCCTTCTTGTCTCCTTACCTATGCAGTTTCTTTTTAAGACCCATTTTAAACTAAGCCTTTGTCATCTATAACGTGGCCATGCCTATGTTGCATACCAACTTGGAGTATAGTCCTCTCACTCACAACTTATACAATGGGGATTTTTCTCTTAATGCTTTTAGTAGATATAAAGTCTAGTGCATGAAGTGATAAGCTCTTTGGTAGTGCTTGCAATAATTTTTTTTTTTCCTTTTTAATCAGCTGAATTTGAGAGGGGTTAGCACCTTTCATCGTTTTCACAACAGATTGTGATATAACGATGATTCAATAGTATATTAGTATTCATTTGGGAAAAAGTTGGTCATTGTGATTTCCCTTTCTGTAGATTTGTCTCCCTCTCCAATTACTCCTGATTATGGTGGGCCAGTGGTTTGCTATGCGGATGGAGTGTTTGATCCTCGCTTTCCTCGTTTCATCTCAGTGATGGAAGGTACATTACTAATTTCATGACTAGGCTTTTGATTAAGTAGTGCATGTTTTTGATTGTTTTTCTCTTCTATTTGGTCAGATTTTCGTAAAGATAAGTTGAATTCAACCACTACAATTGCAGCAATCCCCCTCAACGGAAATAGTGCACAAGGTAAAAAGGGATAGAATGTTTGAACATTTCAGGAGCGATACTAGCCTGCCTCTCTCTCTTAGGCCCCATGTTTGT
The DNA here is from genome assembly GCA_030267885.1 of Mesembryanthemum crystallinum. Classification (NCBI taxonomy): domain Eukaryota; kingdom Viridiplantae; phylum Streptophyta; class Magnoliopsida; order Caryophyllales; family Aizoaceae; genus Mesembryanthemum; species Mesembryanthemum crystallinum. Next base: position 15,524 of record BSSO01002367.1, on the reverse strand, counting down.
AACTTCTGTGTTCAATCTTTTTATTGTCCTATAGCCTTAAAAATATAAGTATATGAGTATGTTAGCTTCTGATGAATGATGATCATCTTTCTTTTGGTTGGAACTTGGTATGTCTTTTGTAGAACCTAAAATTCTAGTCAGTGGCAACGATTTTTATGCTTTCCCACGCATGGATTCCAAAGGAGAGCGTATGGCTTGGATTGAGTGGGGTCACCCTAACATGCCATGGGATAGATCAGAACTCTGGGTTGGCTACATATCTGAGAATGGGTGAGTAGGGTGCCACTATCTTACAATTTTTCTGTAGCTCCTACCTTATTTCTGAGATTTCATATCCGTAAACTGAACATGTGAAGTATAAATCATTTGAAGCTTATTTTTGTAAGGGCAATTACTGGATATCTATACAGGATAAAGTTATTTATCAGTTATTGTAGCTCTGGTGTTTTTCTTTATTTTACTCCATCTGTTCTTTGTTTGCATTTTGGAAAACATAGAGATTGAGAATTTGGTCATTTAAAAAAGTGATAGTGACAATTTCATCCTTAGCTGTTGTTCTTGTCTTAGGAAACATATACTGTAAATTAGTTTGCTCCATATTTCAGTTATTTAAATGTTCCTCAATGGCTACTGATAATCGTATAATAAATAAACCGGAACATGTTTTACTTTATGAATCTAGAACCATCCAACCAATTTCAGACAGCCCATAAAGGAAAAAACAATCAAACAAAATGGGATGGATGGAGCATTTACTTCGAAATGGGTAACAGGTTAAGTGGTGTAGCCGTGTAGGGAATCTTGGAGCAGTAACTTAGCTTGTAATCAGTTTGGTTGGTCTATCTTTTTGTGTTATTCTTGTGGATATTAAGTGTTGGCATGTGGCTCTGCTGCATGTATTTTCTTGAGTATTCAGGAGAGAGCAATGATCTAACTCTCAACCTGAAGCGCTCTTTTCCCCTGTTTCTATAACTTTCTCCTCTTCTACTATATGTCACGTGTGTAGCGTCAGACTTGGATGTGAGCCCCATTGCGTGATGCAATGGTCAGTGAGTAGCACCAAGTACAAATGTTAAAGAAGAAGAAAAGCTGGATCTCACCTGGTGCAGAGATCTGTGTGGAGCAGGTGGTCGGTGACACTTGTAAGGACCGGGTAAATGAAAAGTTTTCGTTGGATGACAGAACGAAAGCCCTTCCAGCTCAGGTAGCTCAGGTGCCTCATTCTCTGATCCCTCTTTCTAATGCCTTTGATCGACTTCAAGATGGCTTGGGGGAAGGCGGTGACGCCGAAGTTGTGCCTGGAGCGGATGTACAAATAAGTGATAGTTCAGACAACAGATGATGATTATTCGGCTGGATTAGGTGAAGCGGATGAACTCCTCTTGGAGCAGCCTAAGGAGACGCCACTATCGGAGGATTTCTTGATGAGCGTTTCTTTGCTGGAGGAAGGGGTAGGGGTGCAACACCTAATTGCAGCTAGACGTCCTTGGTTAACAGCGAGCACGAGCTTTGTAATGTCAACTCGTGTGTCTCAGCTTCTGGTGATAATGTTTTTCACAGTTCCGATGTGAACCTACGCCAGAGTGAGTCTGATAATATATAGCCTGCTGTGGATCTTCAACCGTTAATGAGAATATGAGATGGACAACCGAGACCCACAATCCTTATTTAACGACTTAGGATTACAGTTTGTTAGTCCTGCCAGAAAGTTTCTGGAGGTTAAAGTCTCCTCTAATTTGGTCTATGAGAGGAAGAAGAAGAGGTTGGAGAGAGCTTTCCTGCAGCTAGCCTCCACGATTAATTTTGATGGTAGGAAGGGGAAGGGGAAGGGCAAGGGCAAGGGGAAGGTCAGTTTGGGTTTGAGTCTTAGAGACTTAGAGTAGTTTGTTTTGCCATCATGTGGGTTTTGCTTTTAGGATTTTCCCCGGACTTCCTTTGTCAGAAGTACAAGGGAATTGGAGGACTCCATTGCAGTGTTGCTCCTGCTAAGAGGATATCAATGTTCTCTTCTTTGTATTCTTGCGTTCTTTTAATACAATTACTTTCTTATCTAAAAAAAAAACCTGGATCTCACCTACAAGTAATAACTTTTTACTGAGCTATCCATAGAGATGAAACAATTGAATCACTTCCGTATACTAGCAGTCTAAGAGTTTTTGACATTGACCCATGATGCTAGAACTTAGAAGTACATCGACATTTGTATCAAGATTTTGCGTTCATTACTTGCTAAGTTGGATTGGTTGTTCACGTTATGCAGCTCTCAACCGTGCTTTCCCTTGAGCCTTTCAGGATATCGGTAAAATTCTGCTAGATTCCATTTATGGACTGATTGACAGTGTTAACATTATTAAGAAGTCGATTATTGTGATTGCTATTTTGGTGCTGGCATTTCGGGATTCAATGCAATAATCATCTTTGAGGATATTTTGATTATTAGATGTCTGTTCTGAAGTAGAGAAATAGACAACCAGCTTATTTTATAAATCCACTTGCCACTATGCCCCTTCTTTCTATATTATTTGCATTGAATCGAATAGTTTTATGTGCTCACTCTGATGGGAATATTGATTTCTGTTTCTCATTTACTCTTTCTAACTCATATGTTGTTAGATTGTTTCCAGTCATTTATACAGTTATACTAATCCTATGCTTTCATGTAGAGAGGTATACCAGCGCATCTGTGTTGCTGGTGGAGACCCTAACCTTGTCGAGTCTCCAACTGAGCCGAAATGGACATCTGAAGGTATCTTTAAAAGGATTTGTTGATTCAACTTTTTCAACTCTAAAGCTAGCAACCGTTACATTCTAGTACATCTTTGCTGCTTTGCAGCATGTGTGTGTTACTATTCTTGACGATACGAGGATTAATTGATTAAATGGCAAATTGCATCATATATTTTCAGTTTTTGGTACATATTGATTCAAAGATTTTCCCAGTATGAGCTAGGCTCTTAGGTGGCCATATAAATTGGCGAATTCGTATAAGAGCAGGTCTTGTATGAGATGAAAAGTCATATTAAAACAATGAAATGGTCATCTCAGACCAAGCAAAGACAATTTGAAAGTCATCCCATCTCATGATTATGCTGAGTCGCCCAAGTTTTTATCTTGATATCATAAACAAAGGAACTGTTGTATTTAGGCCTTGCCAAAAGGGAATATAGTTTTTTTTAAAGAAAAACTTATCATTTTCTTCTTTCTTTATAAAACCTTAATAATTCTTCTCGGCTTTTCCTTGATACTGTTCAGTCAAGGCTTATTCGTAATAAACAAATTCTTGGAATGATAAAATCCCTCTTGTAAAGAAGTAGCAGGCATTTCTGCAATAGAATGGAAATGATCTACAATGCATGGTTCTTCCTCATGGGTGGCATGGCTAGAAAGAAATGATGGCCTAATAATATTTTTTTTTAATATGAAATGATAACCCGCTTCGTAATAGGGCTATTGATGTTTGGATGGAGTGGTTTTCTTTCTCCCTCCGTTAACTTTGTTGGGGTACTCACAATCTCATAAACAGCATGCTTTGCACGCTCTTCTGCTGTAGTATATCTCTGGTACACTTCTTGTCCACCTAATTGTACTATTAATCAAAACACAACACCCCTATTTAATAAATACAACACACCCAAAAAATTAATGACAATATTACCCATAATTTTTTTTTTTTCTCATCCCATCCCATTCAAAAGTCTCTGTCTTTGTAATTCTATTACACCCTTACCCGAAACAATTAAGTTTTTCATGGGAGCAACCGCTTTGATCTTTAATGTAACGGACGTAGGGATGATCATTTTTTAACTAATTTTCAACTCTTACGAGTTTATCTCATCAATTTGTATAAGTTTTTTATTTTCAATATTCTTTCTGAAAACCTCGAGACTTGCGCCCAAAATAGAGTCAATAATCTTACACTTGCGGCCATTTAGGGCGCAATAATTTTACACTTGCGGCTGGTTTAGGCGCAGAGTAATGAGTGTTGCCGGGACTAATTTTGATTAGTGGAATGACTTGATATTGAATTAGGATCGTAAGAGCTTGTATGTACAGAGCCTAAGAGGTGAAATAAAGAAAAGGAAAGGGAAAAATTAACAACAAAATAATGTTTACATACAATTAGTTAGCTTTAGTCAGTAGTCACTGACATCCCCCACCACAATCTGGAATGAAGGAGACCTTCCTTCATCAAATTTGGTGGGTGTTCCTTGGCTTAAGAATAGAAAACATTGGACAGGGGTGGTTTCATTTCTGGAACTTGTAGGAGTGGGGCACCTATGGAGCTTTCTTGGAGCTTTAATGGAGGGTTGTGTGCAGGGGTAGGAGACGAATTGGTTTGAGGAGTGAGGTGAGGTGTTGTACAGATGTCAGATGTATGGTGCAAGGGTGGGACATGGGTTTTAATCTACTTATTTTTCAATTTACCTACCAAGATTATATTGGTAAGTTTATTAGTTTGGGGTGTTGTATTTAATAACTGGGGTGTTGTATTTAGCCCACCCCAATCAAAAAAACTCTCATACAATATTCATGTTTAGTGCGGCTGAAACTTAGATAATAGCAGACACTCAAGGGGTCCTTGAAAAGGTACAATGGAGATTAAGTTTTTCAATCTGAACTGAGTGTAATGAGAAGTTTGTTATGTTATGTTGGAGGCAAGAGGATGATGATTGTGGACCGATTCTTATAAACACACTCTTATTGAATTCAGTTGATACAATGGGATATAATCATATGATTAAAAAAGAACTGAGATCGTCTCTCAGGTATATTCTAGGGAAACGGAAATGGGGAACCAGAAGAACTGAAGTTCAGAAGTTCTGATGCCATGAGCCTAGAAGGACTAAGTTCTTAGGTGACATATTGTGAGGAAAGCCTGGACTCTCGTTGTAGGTTTTCTTCCTTGCTGTGGTAACTTTTTTTCTCTTCAGTTAATTGCGCGACACTTCCAGACTCGTTATGTTGGGTTGGAGAAAGACTGTTATGACGATGTGCTACTATGGCCGTCTTCTGATGTTTCTGGTTGGATAAAAAATTCCCGGATTTTCTCTGTGGTTTGAAAGCCTGTTGAGTTTGTTTGGGGTTGTATTGTATTTCTGGCCTCCCTTTGGGCCAAAGTGCTGGGAGCTTTTAAAGGGGTCTCACTCACTGACATTCAACATCATTGGGGTGGTTTGTATTTAGAATTCTTGAGAACTCCTTGTCTTCCTAGTTTGTAATTATCTATACTATATTAAGTAAAAGATAATTTTTAGGTTTTATAATTAGGTTTTATAATTACATTAGAGAATTGGACCTTTGAATATTTTAGGTGATATGTAATTGCAGATTGGACTATTGTGTGCTCTTTTCTCTTAGAAATTGAGCATGTATTGCATTGGATTCGTTCAAGTGAACATGTCAAATCATGTCGGTTTCTTGTTAGAAGACCCTAACCTAATTCGTTTAACTAAGTGGGTTAGTCCCTGTTGACCCGTTTAAACAAATGTGTCGAAAAACTGACTCTTAACCCGTTTGTTTTGTGCCCTTTTCATGTCATGTTATCGTGTTGAGTCAGCTTTTGGCGGCTCTATTAACCGGCTAGAATTATGATTTGCTTTCAGTGATCAGTGAGTCAGTTACTATGGTTCTAGTTTGCGGAAAGTTTGTTAACTGTACTACTTTAAATTGTCCTCAGCCAAAACGTTCTTCACTCATTCCAACCTGTCACAAGTATTCACAATCTTCCATACCTGATGTTAAATTGCTTCTAGATGTTGATATGGTGTATTAATTTGCACAGGTGATCTATTTTTCATCACTGACAGGAAAAACGGGTTTTGGAATCTCTATAAATGGGTAAGGCTCTTCACTTTGTAGCCCATATGTGAATCTTTATGTTCTGCAGTTAATCATTATAAATTTGTGTTTACCCTTGTGGCTTTGTTTCTCCTTCCCTAGTGTCAATTGAATCATGAATGTAAACAAATTCTGTTGGAAACATATAGAGATTCAAAGTAAGTTTGATCTTAACCAGTTATCATGTGGATAGCTACTATAATTCGGTTCTGGATGTTGATACTTGAGAAGATAAGATTGTACTTTGTTAGGACATGATTATTATTGAATATTCTGTTATCCAGGAAAAAGTAATTAGGATTGAATGCTGATCTGTATTGCGGGACTGCTGTTTTATACTTACATAGGGTCTTGCTGTTGTCAGAAGTTTCATTGCTTTGTTGTATCTGCTGATTTATGCTGTTCTTGACAATAGGTCGAGTCAAAAAACGAGATTGTGTCTATCTATTCCATGGAAGCTGAGTTTGCAAGGCCTTTGTGGGTTTTTGGCATGAGCTCATATGAAATCATGGAGAGCCATGGGGAAAAGAACTTGGTTGCTTGTAGTTACAGGTATATCCTTGAATTTTTAATATGAATAGTATCTGTATATGCACGTCGAATGTTTATTGCTTTTTCTGTTTTAACTTAGTGGCCAGTTATTATTGTCAGAACATATAACTAAAAGATTGTGTAGAGCATGTAAGAGATCAAGTAATTGACGAATTTGATGGGGCTATTTTTTGTTTTCAAGAACAAGATCCCAAGTTTGTTTTTATTGCTGCTTAGTTGTTCAATATTGATTTTTGTTCTTCTTGACGGGTTTCAGGGAGAAAGGAAGATCATATCTTGGAGTCCTCGATGATGCTCAGAGCTCTTTATCTCTTCTTGATATTCCTTTTACAGATATAAGCAATATTGTAGTGCCCCATTCATACTCTAGTTTTTTGGTGATTCGCCAAATGCAAGACTGTCAGATGATAGGTTCATAACATGTGCTTTCTTTGTGAAGCAGACATTTGGACGCAACTGCTTGTGCATAGAGGGAGCGTCGTCTGTTCATCCATTGTCAGTGGCAAAGGTCCTCTGATTTTCCGCTGGGCAATCTTTGTTTCTTGTTTCTCTAATCAATCAATAACTAATGTATTGACTCGATTACTGTTGGCTCCTCTGCTATTTGATCACATCACTTGGTTTTTCTATATCATTTCTTCTTGTCTTTGGTTGAGCAGGTTACTTTGGATGATGACAGACTGAAAGCTGTAAAGTTTAACATTGTCTGGTCTTCGTCGCCAGAAAGTTCAAAGTATCAGTCATACTTTAGCTTACCAGAGCTTATTGAATTCCCAACAGAGGTACCTGGACAAACAGCCTATGCATACTTCTATCCACCCTCTAACCCTATTTATCAAGCTGATATGGGAGAAAAGCCTCCACTGTTGTTGAAAAGTCATGGTAAGTGATACTCCTCTTGCATTTTTTGGAAAATCGTATCTATGCAAATCCTATAGTACTCCGATGCATTTTAGTTTTAATAAAAACTAACATTTCATGCAAGTAGGAAATCTTGTCATTTAGTTTTTTCATAACTGGGATCCACTCTTGCTCGTAAGCTCTGTTTGACATCCATGCTGGTTATGATTGGTTGTAAAATGTACTCTATTAAACTCGACGTGTAGCAGGTGAATTCTTGTTGTCCTAAAGCATCTTTCCAAAGTAATTAAACAATGAATAATTGGAAAAACTTATTGTAGTCCATTGTTTTATCTTAAGATAGAAATAGTGGTATAGTCCAAGCTGATAGCTAAATTAAATGATGTGACTGCTCCATATCTTAATTTTGTGGATTGCAAGTCATTACGACCTGTAATACTCTGATTTGGCTTTAATTGTCCAACTGAGATACATGTGCAAGTGCCACACTGCTATGTTCTGAAAAATTTGTGTACATTTGCCCTAAAAGGAACTATCAATTAGTTGTACCCATGTCGTAATGTTGACGAGTATTGGAAGTGAAATGAAGAGTTGCATAATATAGATGATGACCAACAGGTACTTGCTACACATATATCTCCTCTTCTTTTTAGATCTTTTGGTGGTGGGGGAAAAGTGAGGGTGGTATCACAGTATAGTTACATTTCAAAAATATCTATAGAATGCCATGCTTCTGTTTGTTGAACTTGATTTTGGCATGTTTCTTGAAATAAAAGATGGAAAGTGTCCTCACATTGAGAGAAGACTTTAGCATTCCTAAATTCATTGCTTTGTTAGTGCTTTATGAAGTTCTAATTGAAATTTTGCTATTGATGTGCTGTAGAGGCTTTTACATCTAATATTATATTCTAAATCAGTTCTATTGTTTCCAAAATTGGGTAGGAGGACCCACTTCTGAAGCTCATGGGATCCTCAATCTTAGCGTACAGTACTGGACTAGTCGCGGTTGGGCATTTGTGGATGTAAATTATGGTGGAAGCACAGGTCAGATTCCTCCCCCTCCCCCCCCTTTTCCTGTTTTCGCTTGTTATTTTCCTTTTCTGTATCAAAGAGCCAGTGGTTGTGCAGCTTGGTGTGTAGTCATCCTAATTTTCACTCATGTGTACAATGTCCATAGCATCTCGTCACTCGTTTTACCAATGTTATATGGTTGCTTACCCAGAAAAATCAACAGCGCCATTTCCATATATTACTAGCCTTCAAGAGGTGAACCTCTTGAGGGCGGCACTTCATTTTGTTCCCATTCACTCTCAAATAGTTTAAACTAAAATTTAGTGTTTTGAATTATCTGTTCTATAGGTTATGGAAGAGAATACCGGGAGCGTCTGTTGGGGAGCTGGGGAATTGTTGATGTTAATGATTGTTGCAGTTGTGCTAAATATCTGGCAAGTATATACTGTGTTTCTTTGAACTCTCCTGAACCTTTTTGCCGGATAACACGCTTGGTGAAAACTATTAAATGTTTGATTTGGTAGGCGGACAACGGAATGGTGGATAGCAACCGACTTTGTATCACTGGGGGTTCTGCCGGTGGATATACAACATTAGCTGCTCTTGCTTTCAGGAATACTTTCAAAGCTGGGGCTTCCTTGTATGGTGTAAGTAAACTGTTGGAAATTAATATTGCTTTGACATTTGAGCACTTTGGAAACATTGTTATTTGTTGATCAACAGGGCTACTCTACTCTTTCTATCCCAAGATTTTTACTTGGAGGATCTTGAAATATCCTCTTGTTGCTTGTCAGTTGTAATGTTTTCTCTCTACACCCTACCAGCAGCGGGATCGATGTTTGCTGGTGGCAGTCTTGAAGTTCTTGTTTGTTGATTAAGTGCAGAGAGCTTTAATATCTTCAATTTTTATATGTTCATCTGGATTCTGAATAATTGTCAAATCTGCTTTCTTTGCCGTTGGATTACTTGACCTACTTCGCACATTACTTGCTGATGAACAGGTGGCTGACTTAAACTTACTCAGAGCTGAAACACACAAATTTGAATCTCGTTATATGGACAATCTAGTTGGTAATTAATGTTGTTTTATTTAAACAATTTTTCTTGCTGGTATTAGTTTCATTTCTTTTCAGTTGGTTGGTCTGTAATAAGTGTGATTTTCTGATTTGACTAAAGTGTTAATGTTAACAAGAGGTCTACAATTGCAGGGAATGAGAAGGCTTATTTTGAGAGGTCACCCATCAATTATGTTGATAAATTTTCTTGCCCAATCATTCTTTTCCAGGGATTGGAGGACAAGGTACAGATAGCTTCCTCTTATTAGCCTTATGACGAAATTCCAGATCAGTATTAATGATTCATAGGTTAATTTTTTATTTTATTTTTTTTCTGTGTTTTTAACTGATTTTTGCACTCAAATTGGAAAGGAACAATTTATTGTGGTTTGTAAATTCCTCATTTTCTAGGATGATGGATATGGTACTTTTGTTGTGAATCTGGTGGGTTTCTTGCGGAATAATAAATTTGTTATCTCGTGTGCATCTTGTAGGTTGTACCCCCTGATCAAGCTCGGAAAATCTACAAAGCATTAAAGGAGAAGGGTTTGCCCGTTGCACTGGTGGAGTATGAAGGTGAACAACATGGTTTTCGCAAGGTAAAGCTCGTGTACTTTCATCTTAACTTGCATGGTATGTTCTAAATAGCATTAATTTGATTATTTGAGTAATGCACAGGCTGAGAATATCAAGTTCACTTTGGAACAACAAATGGTTTTCTTCTCACGGACAATAGGGAACTTCGAAGTGGCCGATGATATTACTCCGATCAAGATTGAGAACTTCGACTAGTTGCTTGCATCTTATTTCAAACCATTTTTTTTTTTTTTTTGAAGGTAACTAGTACATGACAATCGTTGACCATGATGATCCTAGTCTATAAGTTTCATAATTAGCTTTTCTCAAAAATTGATGTATGATACACATAGATCAACTGTCAGAAGAATCAGATTGGAAAATTTTGAAATTGTTTCAGTGGAAACACCCAAGTCTTAGTTATGCTTGGTATTTAATAAGGCCTGCTTGAATGTAATTGTTTTACCCTCTAGTCTCGGACTCTCCGACACTCCCGCATAACACAATACGAGACACAATCTAATGAAAAAAGGTGGTCACTTGTGCATAAACAAGGCTATATATTTGGTACCAACAACTCTCTCTTGAGTAAAAACTACAGCTTAGAAATTTGCAATTTGTTCATTTTTCTCCCGGTTACCAAACAAGTTCTAAAGCAACAATTACAGCTACCAAACATGTTTTGAAGCAGTGGCTACAACTCCAGCTAATATTTGGAAGCTATCCATACTAGCTTTACAGCTACAACTATAACTAATTTGTTACCCTTTCAATGCATTTTTCAACTATTTTATTTCACTTTCAATTATTTTGTGAAGCTATAGATAGTTTTGCCAAACATAGCCTATTTAGAATGCATCTCAAGTGGCATATTCAGCAACATATTTTCGTTTCATAACACTTCTTGATGTTTCTTGGATATTCATCCCTGAACATAATTTTACCCTTAAAAAGTTGAAAGCCAGTAAGAGACAACACCCACTATACTGTTGAAAGCCAGTGAGAGTTGTGTTCTTCTGAAAATTGGTCATTGCAGATTCTAATTTGGCTGAACGAAGCAGCAGATAGTTTCTTAAGAAAATTGTTTTTCTTCCCAACCAAACAGCGAAAATTGGTTTTCTGGGAAAGCTATGTTCTGGTATAACCAAACAGGGGAAAACTCAATTTGAATTTATTTTCAATGGTAAATGATTTAGCTGAAAATCATTTTCAATTGAAAATATTTCCACCTAACCAAACGGAGCCTACTGTATTGTTTCTTCACATCTACAAAAAAGAAAGAAGGAATTGTTACAGGATACTTCTCTTTCTTGAGGAAAACTATCTACTGATGTATATTTCATCCATAATAATGAGGTAGAGATCCAAAGCCATGCCCAAGCGAATGAACCGTGGGATGAAAAGATAACCGACCCAAAATCCCTTGCTTGTATGGCAGGAATGATTTCATTTTCATATCTTGTGACATTGCCTTGTTTATTGTATAATGTAACTCATGAGCTGAAATGGGTCTTCTTCTTGAGGCAGGAACAACACTGGAGCCTTCTGTTGGCGGTGAGCCTGAGCTTTTGGCAACTTCATGTCTCCTGTGCAACTGCGCATATTTCTTGAAAGGATCCTTATCCGATGCTCGTCCTTCTGATGCACTCCGAAACAATAAGAAATCCTTCAACCTCCATTTACGACCTCCCTTCACTGGTGAAGACGGTGATAATGAAGATGGTGAAGCAGATTGGCCGGTTGTATTCTGTGGCGGCTTTTGTTCTTCTTCCCATGAATACTTGGATAACCTTGAAGGCGAAAGTGATCTTGCTCCTCTACGTCGAGATCTGGAGGTAGAAACTGCTGAACTTCTATCTCTGCCTCTTCCTTGGCCAGTTCTTGTATCTGTCTTATTCATTGCAGCTTCAGCTACGGTTCCTTCTTTCCTCCTTTTGGGAGACAAAGTACTCCACAAACTCTTCTTCTGTTGTGATTTCGGGGTTCTTAGCGATTGTGGGTATAAAAGAGGGCTCTTAACGGTTTCAGGCTGATCATCATCTACTACTACTCTATTAGGTGGTGGCTTCAAGGCCTGAATTTTACCACCCTTGAGAAGTCGTTCAGCCAATTGATGAGACGTGAACTCTTTGGTGGTAGCAAATGTGAAGTCCTCAAATTCACCATAAATTTCAGAGGCCCGAGCTGGGCTCGTTGGAGCACTGAAGTAGAACTCCCCGAAACCTTTGGCATTAGGAGATGCTTGGCCATGGTTGTAATCAAAATTAATAGGAGAAGGCAATTGTACTTGTACCTCCATTTCTTTTGAGTTCTAGAGCTGGATTTTAGATATCTGCTAAAAGAATGATGTTTATTTATACACATACAAGGATACACACTTGATGTTGATGTCAGTAGTTACGTCTCCTCTAGTTTCTTAGTAATTAGTATAAGGAATATTTCCCTCTTCCAATTTAATATTTGATCATGTTTGAATATTATTTGTCACTGGAGACAAAATAATGCTTTGGATCTCAAATCTTGATACGTATGACATGATTAGAGGCTGAAATGGGTAAAAGTTATTAACATGCGTAATACATGTTGTCACCATATGGTTTCTCCCCACGCTTTGTGTTGTGGAAATTTTTACAATCTCGACAATTTAGTGATAGTCATTGAAATTTTTAATTTATATTGTTGGATTTAAATGAACTTATTTTGCACTTTTATTTTCTCTTATCAGTTAGAAGATTGGTTGAAACCTAAAACACTTTAGTCCATCCAAAGTGATGATTATAATTTTTTTGACTTTGGTTAACCAAAAACAATTTGATTTCAACCAAACTAATAATGTGTCCACGGCGACCATTAGCAGTGGCCATAGTTTAGTTGTGTAATTATTTGCAATTTTTCAAAGTAGGTAACCCGGGATTCTAGATGCATGGCGTCACGTTGCTCTGTCTTGCCTTCTCTCTCCTTTGAAACGAGTTCTCAAAATTATATTTTTTGAGCTGGGAAATGTGGATCAGTTGGGAATCGAATATATAATCATCTCAATATGAATTCGTTAACAAAGAGTATCAATTTGATGCGGATATTATTGGAATGTGACATGCAGTTATAGAATCAGTCGTTGGGTTCTAGAAGTAGAGAATAAAGTATTGTCCTCAACTTGTGTTTGTTGTTACTCTATCTCAAACCCTGTCTACATTAAACCAGTTAGGACATTAAGTTAAGGCTTTTGCACGTACCCTCTGTCTTCTGGTACCCAACACACTCGGTACAATGTACACTGTCTGAGATTCATATCGAAGTCGGTTAGCGTCTTAGCGAGATATTAGCCAAATACTCCATCCGTTTCAATAAAATCTTTACGCCTTGATTTTACAAAATATTAATATATAAAAAGGTATAATGATTTTCAAAGTAAAAATTAATAATTTTGGATTCATTTTAAATGTTATTTTCAAAATATCAAATTTTTATAAATTTTCGAGTTTATATAAATACAATGATTCATGGTCAAAATATTGTCTTGAAAACCGTGCAAAGTCAGGCCGTCAAGATTTTAGTGAAATAGAGGGAGTATATATTTTGCTAACAAAGTCCAAGACTTGTTAGTTTTTACCATTCCATTTTCTTCATTCAGTTTAGTTTAACAAACTTTCACATTAGTATATACTCCCACCATCTTCGTAAACGTTAACAAACCATTTATGGTGCGTAGTTTAAGAAGAAATTGTGAAGATTGTTTATTCCACTTTTGTCCTTAAGTGTATTATAATGTAAGTGGGTAATTTTTAATTGCAGAGAGAGAATAAGAGATCAGTTCAAGGAAAAAGGTCAAATATAAATTTTACATGGTGCCACTGTGGTCTGAAAATTCTACATGGTGGATTTATTTTTATTTTTTTTTTTCAATACTACGTGGTGCCACTGTATTCCTAACAAAGTGTGCCTCGTGACCCAAAAGTAGTAAAACGTTAAGTTTTCCGTCCAATTTTTACCTAGCCATCCTTTTATCCTTTTAACCTATCTAATTTCGTCCCCCCCTTTATAAAACCACGAGCTTCCTCCATCCTCTCCAACATGTCCACTATTTCCTTCATCCTCTGACATTTTCTCACACCTCAAAAATACAAATTTCTGACTTTCAAAATGGAAGGACCACGTTCATCTTCTTCAAGGAATTCAAGGAAGAGCTTAATTTCGAACTTGAAGATTTTCAACCAACATTGTAGATGAAGCACAACCCAGCTAACAAGATTCAAATCTTCAATGGAATCGACCGAAAATGCAGCAATAACTTTCAATTTTGATCGAAATTAGCAGACCCTTCCACAATTTCAACCCAGCAACAAGATTGAACCCATAAGATGGTGAGGGAGACGGAACCAGAGAGAGAACGAGAGAACCAGAGAGAGAACGCTGAGAGAGTGAGAGACTAGGGTTTTTCTTTGATCAGGGGAGTTAATGGGGTTGTGAGAGAGGTATTGATTAGGAAGTTAATGGAGTGCTGAGAGAGAGGGGTAATCATTAGGAGGAAAATAATTAGCGCTTATCATGTTTGATTGTTAAAGGCAAGAATCAATTGCGTTTCATTCACAAACACATGCGTTTCATTAAGGGCAATATGGTCATTTCACAAATATGACTGAAAACTTAACGTTTTATTACTTTTGGTCACGGGACACACTTTGTCAGGAGTACAGTGACACCACGTAGAATCGAAAAACAAAATTCCACCATGTAGAATTTTCCACACCACAGTGGCACCATGTAGCATTTCCCTTGGATTTTTTTTGTTGATCACTACCTTATATGTAGGGTAGTTGGTAAATAGACACTTTTTAATTTTTTTTTTTTTTGTTCAACACTGTCTTATAAGACAACTTCGTTTTTTTTTTATTTTTTATTTTTTTTATTTTTTGGGTGCTATGGAGCTACCTTTGGCCGAATTCCGGTGGATTTGTGAATTTTTGCTGTTTTGCGCTCATGTGAGACGCACGTGTTCACTTAAGCTGATGGTTTTTTTTTTTTTTTTCCTTTTTGAGTTTTCCCTCCTTATTTCTTTCTTCCATTATATATGCTTCGTCTAATTCAACCACCTTTGCCTTCCAAATACCCAAATTAGTTACCAAATTCTTCTTCTCCATAACCAACTTATTAGTCACAACCCTCTACCATTCAGTTATCTCATCATCAACCGACCTGAAAAATTTGCAGCTACGCCTATTTGTGTCTGGGTCATAGAACTTGCAGGCTAGAAATCTCCTCCTTGGGTTGTCTTGGGTCCAAGACCTTACAAGGGCAGCAGGGTGCCACATGTGCACTTGGTTCCAATTTAAGAAGAACCACCATTGCTACTGCTCGACATTATACCTCTGCAAATTAGACAAAAATGAACATCCAATTCCCAAAATTTAATCCCAAACACTAATTCTAAGAAAACAAAAATAACCCACACAAATTTTTTAATTTGTGAGAGAAATTACCTCATTCTTGCTCGAAATCCCCTTCCTTGCAAATTTTTTGGGCAAAATCAACTCCTTCCCTAAAAATTTTGAATGAGAGAAAGAGGAGAAAGAGAAGAAACTAAGGGTGAAGTGTGTTGAATGAAGAAAAGAAAGCAAATATAATGGAAGAAAG
>BSSO01002366.1:0-19560 GCA_030267885.1 Mesembryanthemum crystallinum | reverse complement strand
GAGGGTGTATTTAGACTATTTTGCCCTTGGTTGATAAACATTAAACTAATGGGTAGTGGGTGTGAGAAACATTAAAATAATGTGAAGAGAGAGAGTGATTGAAGAGATAAAGTATAATTTTTTATTGTATGTAATGGATAGTGGGGGGTAAATAAGGGAGAATATGATGAAAATATAGTAATGTTAAGGTAAGTAGGGGGCTTGATTTTTCTTGATTTTGAGAGTTTTGTTAAGGTAAGTGGGAGACGGAGGGAGTATAACACAAAATAATGGACAATATGAGTGTCTGTCTCAATTAATTAAAAAAAGAAAAAAAAATCTACAAAATGGCTTGAGAAAATAGCGTAGTTTGTTTAACAAAAGTCAGCAATGACAATTCCTGCAGCTCAAATTCTGAGTTTAGATGCTCTCTATAGCCCTAAAATACCATCCCATAATGAGCAGTTACAAAAATTGCAGGATTCGGATATGGATATGAGAATGGAAACATACTGATGTATGCATATGAGGATCGCAATGCCAAACGAGTCTTTTTAGTAGACCCCCTTTGTCATATGAGTCTTTAAAGTGGCTCCAGCAACAACTGGGTCTTTTAAAAGCATAACTCGTCCATATTGGCCAAGAAATTACATTTCCGGTCAATTTTCCGGCCAAAAATATTTTTTTTCCCTATTTTTTTCACTTATTCTTGTAATCTTCAGTAAGATACAATTAGTTGAAATTTTTAAGTGACTTAACTTTGGTAAAAAATGGCTGAAAATGGAAAAAATATTAGCTTTGGCAGGAATATTTTGACCAGAGTTGTAACCCTTGGACCAATGTGCATGAATCACAGCTTTATAAGACCCAATTGTCGCCGGAGCAACTTTAAAAACTCATGTGGCAAAGGGGCTATACAAAAAAGACCCATTTGGAATTGTGGCCATGCATATGAGACATTACATTTCCAAAAATATACGATACTACAAAAAAAAAAAAAACAAAAAAAAAAAAAATTCATTCTTCATAAAAAATAAGAGGTAAACCAGTAAAGATTTCTTTTAAGTTCATCACTGGAGTCGAATACCTCATTCAAGAATTTTTTTTTTCATCCAATCTTGTAGGAACCAGAAAAGGCAAATCCCTTATAATCCAAATCTGGCGCAGTTATTTTTAGAGTGATAAGATTTCCATTTCTTGAAATCTCTCTATGAATTCAAAATCGTGGTGTATTGCAGCTCATGTTCTAAAAGATGGAAAAAGTTGGAAATTCCATCTTGTCCAATAACGAAATACAATCAGAACTGTTAATATCCAATTCATCCATACCTTTTAAATATAGATTTTCCTCACCAATATGCATGATATATTTGAAAATTTAACTATTGACTTGATTGCATATTCTGGACCATTTTGCTTTCAAAATTTGGTTCCTTGATGCCATAACTCATAAGAAAATCCAAATGGTAACTAATCAATATTGTGTCTTCAAAATTTATTTCTTTTTCTTTCTCAATCTCAATTATAAGAACAAAAATGAGTATATGTGAACCCCAACATCCAAAAAATTGAGTATTTTATATTTGACATATAGGCATCCTTGTGCGCGTTTTCAAATTTACTAGAATAATTTGTCCTCTTGATAGGACTCATAG
The DNA here is from genome assembly GCA_030267885.1 of Mesembryanthemum crystallinum. NCBI lineage: Eukaryota > Viridiplantae > Streptophyta > Magnoliopsida > Caryophyllales > Aizoaceae > Mesembryanthemum > Mesembryanthemum crystallinum. The sequence continues at coordinate 17,926 of BSSO01002366.1, read as the reverse complement.
CGCTTCGAATTCTGAGATCCAAGATTTCAACATTTTTTGTAGACACATTTCAGCTCAGTGAACTTAAGAAAGTGGGATGGGACTAAATTTGGTGTACCTAGCATGAGGCCACCACTACAATTTAGAGAAAAATTGACTGTAGTTTTGGTAATATCATTGCATACCTACTTCTGGTGAACTGACCACTGAATAAATTGCACCCTCCTTTTCTGATCGCACAACCCTATGGTTTATTCTACCTGCATTCACATCAGCATGTCAGAAAGCCTTACAGGTTCCTCAATGCACTCACACCTCATCCTTTTTTTTGCCGACATTTACTCAAGCCTGGAATCAAACCATCTCTGGCTATCCAATGTTCAAGGTGCAGAAAAGCTCAAGCATTAGCTGGCCTTTAGTGGATCACTAAAGAATATTCCAAGGCAACCAGCTTCTCCTTGACCTACAACATTAGCTGGAAAATGTTCAAAAGCAATTGTTGCATGACCCTTTCAATTCTGATCCTATCCAACAAGAGCAAGACCTTCTCCAAGATAGCAACAAATGGCAATTGAATGAGGCAAGAGTTGCTAAACAACAATATAAGGCATGGTGGCTCAAGGTGGGAGATTGGAATAGCAAATTTTTCATTGCTGAAATAAAGGCTAGAAAAGCCAGAAATCACATCCACATAATCTGTAATAGCCACAATCTTAAGCACTCACTTATCCTCACCTAATCCAACAGAAGATTAACTCTTCTTACAAGAATCTAATGGGTAGCTGCCACTCAAGTCTCCCCATGATTAATGTTGATACTGTGAGGCAGGGGCCATCTCTCAACAATAGCAGCTTTGCAGAGAGGTTACACAAGAGGAACTAAGCGGGTTATCTTTGAGCTACCAGTAGATAAATCACCAGGGATTGATGACTTCACAACTGAGTTTTACAAGGCAGCATGGCTATCATATATCTGCTGATATCATTAGTGCAGTTAATAATTCTTCTACACTGGCAAGCTTCTACAGTCTATCAGCATCACAACAACTACTCTAATTCCAAGGTGAACACCCTACTCATGTCAAAGCTTTACACCTATAGGTTGTTGTACAACATTTTATAAGATCATTGCTAAGATCATGATTCATGACAAATAGAAATAAGGAGATGGTTAGTGGTCTTGTTGATCTTGCTCAGTCAGCTTTAATCAAGGATGGGAGTATCTTGGATGATGTGATCTTTGGGCATGAATTAATCAATGGTTACACTAGACGCCACTCACCTAGATGCACGTTTAAAAGTTCTTTAGAAAGCCTATAATTCCCTTGAGTGGCCATTTTTTGCAGCAAGTCCTGCTTAAGATGGGATTTCCTCATAAGTTTGTCACCTGAATCATGACCTGCCTCACTAGTGTCTCTGAGTCTCTTACGTTGTGCTTGTTAATGGTGGCGGCCTCCCCCCACCCTTCTAAGCTACGAAAGGTCTTAGGCAATGAGACCGCATATTTCCTTACCAATTTGTTGCAGCTATGGAATATTTCAACATAAGCATGAAGCAGTTCCAGCAAATCCTTTGACTATAAGTTCCATCCAAAGTGTGCCAAGCTAAGGATCACTCATGTCAGTTATACAGATGACCTCCTTTTCTGCAAAGGTGACCCTATTTCTATTCAGTTCCTTTGTGAGAGATTCAAGGCTTCTAGCACTTCTCTTCAGCATCAGGGTTACAGGCAAATTCTCAAAAGAGTGTTGTATATTATGTAGGGGTATCTACTGATGCTAAGCAATGTATCTCCAATTATCTGGGATTCCCTAAAGGTACCCTTCCTTTCAAATACTTCAGAGTACCACTCTCAAAAAAAATCTGAGAATTGTTCGAGTACATCCCTTTGATTGACAAAATTCTTTTTGAGAAGGGTGGATTACCAAGCTTTTCTCATAAAGTGGATGTTTGCTGCCCATAAAGAGTATTCTGTTCAGCTTACAAACTTAATAGCGTCAACTATTTACTCTGCCTAAAAGGGTCATTCACATTATTAAAGCTGCTTGCAGAGTCTTACTCTGGACAGGGTCTCATCATTCCTCTAAAAGAGCTCTAAATGCATGGGAAAGTGTTATGGCCTTAATGTCATTATATAATCTTGTGGAACAAGGCTGCTATCTAAACTCTTTTGGGATCTCAGCTACAAGGACGGTCTCTGGATTTGATGGATTCATAGCTATTACATCAAGTCTCATAATATCTTGTCTATAGAGATCCCCCACCAAGCTACTTGGCTTTAGAGGGGGAAAAAAATGTAAGCTAGGAGACACTTGCAGCTTATACAGCAGTAGCACCAGCGCACACCATCAAAACAATTTATCTGGGCATGCTACCTACTTATACAAGACCTCCATGAAAACATTTGCATCTCTCACCGAAATTTTTTCCAAGGCATTGGTTCATTTTTTGGTTGGACATTCAAAGTAAGCTACCCACTTTTTGACTGGCTTCTACACATTGGTGTCACTTTTCCCACTAATTGTGTACTCTTTCAGCAGTCTACTCCTAAGCATTTGTTTTTCTCTTGCCCTTTTACTTCATATAGTCAGCAACATTTGCTCTATTGGCTTTACTCTCCTTGACAGGTTATCCCTTGGTCTAATGAATTGCAGTGAGCCATTAAGTGTTCATTCTATAAGAAATTCACAAGTACACATTTCACAACGAACCTCAACCCCCATTCTTCTCTTTTTAATTAGATGAGTTCGAACACCAGTACATGAACTTTGCTTAGGGCCCGTTTGGCCAAGCTTCTCCCAACTTCTACTTTTCCCTTCACATTCCTTCTCCACCTCCCCCTCTTCCACCACCTCCTCCACCACTTTTGACTTCTAAGAAGTTAAAACACGGGTAGACTAGAAGTAGAAGCTACAAATCTATTTTAACTTTTTAGAAGTCAAAAGCAATGGAGGAGGTGGTGGAAGAGGGAGTAGTGAAGAAGAAAAATGGGGGAAGAAGTAGAAGTTGGGAGAAGCTTGGCCAAACGGGCACTTCGTCATTATAACCACCCCCGGCCCTGACACAGGGCAACCAGCCCATCACATTCACCGGTGGGGGGCCTGCCAATTCAACATCCTGTGAGCAATCAACTCAGCTGCAATCTATGCTATGTTGCACGGGGACGGGGACGGGGACGGGGAAATGGCAAAATAATGATAAAACAGCAAGTAAGTCCACAACAACACCACTTAACCAACTACTAACACCAACAGAATCAAAATTCTAAACACAATCAAAACAACAGAGGTGGAAAGACCGGGAGAGAGAGAAATACAAGAGAATTTCACCAAACAGTGGCTGGCTTGCCGGAGAAGAATGAAGGTCGCCGGAAAAAACGAACGAAGGTGACTGACCGGCTGACCCACGAGCACAGAGGAGCCGACCCACGACCTGCCGCCGAAGAGAGTAGCGCCGATTAGCTGCGCCGGAGGTTAGAGAGATAGAGAGAGACAGAGTTGTCGAGGTTTTTGGGTTTTCTTTTCACTTCTTTTCGTTTATTTTTCCGTTTCCCTTTTCTCCGGAAATTTTCGTGGTCCTGCTGAAATTTGGCCTAATGTCAATTGTGTCTACGCTTTTCCAATAATGTCAGTGGTATCCCTCAACTTTGACTTTAACATTTTTCTTACCCATTAACTTAGAATTTAACGTTTTCTATATCCTAATTGTTCACAGGGGCCTTTTCGTTAGATTTTTTTAACTATTTAACTTAGTTAATGTATGGGGCAATGTAAAATGATTGATATATCCTTATTCAGTTACTTGCCTTATGACAATTATTCCTCTTATAAATCAGGGAAATACCCTAATTGTTCACAGGGGCCTTTTCGTTAGATTTTTTTAAAATATTTAACTTAGTTAATGTATGAAGCAATGTAAAATGACTGATATATCCTTATTCAGTTACTTGCCTTATGACAATTATTCCTCTTATAAATCAGGAAAAAAAAATTTAGAGGTCTAACAATGGTGGGTGGGTCGATTTATAAGGCATGTCAAATACTTAGCCGTTGTGTAATTAAGGCAAGTAAGAGTATATCAGTCATTTTACTGTGCCCCATAAATTAACTAAGTCAAATAGTAAAAAAACCTCATGAAAATGAGCTCCGTCAACCATTAGGATACGAAAAACGTTAAAGTCAAAGTTCAGGGGTACCATTGGCATTATTGGAAAAGCGTGGGCACCACAATTAGGCCAAAGTTCAGGGGTACCACAAGAAATTTCCGTTTTTTTCCCCCTAAATAAATACTCCCTGTAAACACCTTCAAACCTGCCCATACGTTTCTAGCGCGTTTCGGATATGTCTCCAATCCATCGAACCGTTCTGAGGCTGAGACGAAATGTTTCTAACGCGTTTCTTAGGCGTTTCTGTCCTCGAAATATTTTTTAGGCATTTCCGTCCCGGAAACGTTTCGGAGGCGGGAAACGCCACTATTTAGCCGTTTCCGTGCTTCGCAGGCTACAATAGCGGTCAACAAAAAGATGTGAAAAATCTTTGAAATTGAGATGACATTACTACTCTCCGACTCGAGAAATTATTGTATATATAGAGTTGATTTACTTATTATGTGATAGAGGGATCATTGATACCGGACAATAAAATAATTGCTCCTCCGACTCACTATCACCAACAAAACCTCACCATTTCACATCCCAAAATTCCGCAAAAATGAAAAGTGGGAAAAAGAGTATTCTAAATGAGGAAATCCAACACTCTAATAGGGGATAACCATCAGTCATCGACCGTTTAATCAAAAAATCTGTCAAAATTCTCATTTGTCAAAAAAAAAAAGGAAAAATGGTTTCTAATAATCCAACCTTCCAGCGAGTTGCAGAAAATAATCCCACCTTTTTATATTTGCAGAGAATAATCGTACATTTCACTATAGTTGCACGAAACAGTCTCGGGTGGACGTCGTTACCTTCTCCATTAGAATTTAATGACGTAAAAAGAAATCCAATTAAAACAAAAGGAAATAATAGTTAACGCCACGTCATAAAAATCTAACGGAGAAGGTAACGGAGTCCACTCGGAATCGTTTTGTGCAAGTATAAAGAAAGGTGGGATTATTCTCTGCAAATATGAAAGGTGGGATTATTTTCTGCAACTCGCTGAAAGGTTGGATTACTAAAAACCAATTTTCCAAAAAAAAAAAAAAAAAAGAGTTTGGTTTACATTAATAGAAAAGTAAATTAGTACATGCACAATTTATTTATTCGTAAGTTTTTTTTTTTTTTTTTTTTTAGATGATTTATTCGTAAGCTTAGTCAAGGTTTAGCAATTAGGCATAGTGATCGACTCGTCCTAATTTGAAAATTGAAACCCAATACTCCATGAGCTTTCCTCGGTCAAAGGAAGAAAATGAATTTTTGGCAAGAAAACCCTGGTAAGTTCCTTTGTTTATCTATTGATGTATTTATTTATTACTATTTTTTTTTTCTTGTATGCTTGATCCCATAGTACTACTTGATTTTAGGGTGCATTTATCACCTTATTCAATCTTCTTGTTTTTTTTTTTTTTTAATCTCCTATTGTAGCAAATGTACTTGTGATTCTTGATTTTTCTATTCAAGCAATGCCTTCTACTACTACTGCTGATCTGTCAGGTTCTTATAAGCACTTTAACAAGGTTGTGGGTAGACCAACTACTGGTGTTCTGGCACCTCCTAAGGGTCCTGCAAAGGCCAAAAATCCTGTTAAGCAAGCTCCTGCCCTTTTGAAAACACCTGTTGGTGTTCAGATGGCCAGTTCAACTCTTGTTTCCTCTGCTACTGGAAATCCCATGCTTAGTGCCTCTCAGTCTGGCCCTGCTGTTAAGAATGGTGATACTAGGCTTGTTCCTCAACAACTTGGTGCTCCCTCTCAAGATGAGCAAGGTCTGTTCCTAGGCTCCTCTGTCCCATCTCTTGCTGTGAGCACTTTGAGAATTGTGGAAGCACCTCCTGGTGGTCTATCTGATGCTGATCCTGTTTTGCCCCTCCAAGCCATGTATCCTATTGATCTTGATATTTCCAACACTTTCTCTAACCTAGATGATAGCATAGGAGAGTTCCCTCCCTTTCTGGTTGCTTCATCTAGACTGGATATAAAGCCTTTTATTGGGAATGATAAGTTTGATGATTATTTGGAGGATCTTGATGACCCTGAATTATCATTTCAGTCCATGCTCTCTAGCAACTCAGTGCTGAAACTGATTTCTGGCTTGGAGGTTGAGAAGCCAGTTCGTGCTTCATCCTCATCTCGTCTAGTGCTTTCAAGAGGGGAGCTAGTAGTGATGCAATAATGGATGTTGCCACGACCTCTCTGAAGAGGGAAAGAAAGTAATCTGTTGGTCATATACAGCCATGTCATTTGTTTTTGGAAAATTGGTTTCTAATAATTCAACCTTTCATCGAGTTGTAGAAAATAATCCCACCTATCATATTTGCAGAGAATAATTCCACCTTTCACTATAGTTGCACATTAATAAAGAGGGCCTTGTATTTATTATATTATATTATATTATAAATTAACTACTTTGTACACATTAATAAAGAGGGCCCTGTATTTATTTTTCTCCATAAGTCCGATAATATGATAGGAACGACCTTATTATAACAAAATTTGAATTGTGAAGTACAATAACCCTCACCTCACCTCTGATTGATGTTTTCTTACCCCTTTTATTTTATTGCAGATAGCACTAAACCCACTAAATGATTAAGTTGCTAATAAACCCACTACTACGACCATTAGAAGCCTCCCATTTTCAACAAATTTCACAAAATTCAAGCCAAGCTTGAACAAATGAGACCAAACAAACAATTACAAGCAAACATTTAATCAACAAAACCAAACTAAGATTAAGCAATTAATATGATTTTAAAAACATAAAATTCAAACAATAAATCAGAAAATAGAATCTGAAAAATGGGAATTAAAACACTCAATCCAATAGCACAAAATACCAAAAAATAAAATAAAAATATCAAAGGAAAACGAAAATGTTTCAAAATCAATTACTTGGTGGCTGAAGAATGACGACTGACAAGCTGTATGGAATTGAGAAAGACGATCAGAAGATGGAATTCTTTCTAAATTAGATGCCAGTGACTGGAAAGAGAGTGAGAGAAAAATGCAGAGAGCAAGCCAAAGTTTTTAGGGATTTACGGGGTTTGGAAGAAATCACCATGAAATCAGTGAACGTTTTGATTTTTTTTTCTTTTCACAAGGATGGTATCGGGGTGGGCTCGCTAGTGTCTCGGGTTCGGTGGGTCTTCAAGCCAAGAGTTACCCCATGGCACGATACAGGCACAATGGTTCATGCCTTGTTCTGTGTCGGGCAGGGTTACAGCTCCTGCCACGACGGTAGAAGCCTATTATGAAGCATATTGGCCATGCCTAGTCTTTTTTTTTNAAAATACCCCTATTGCCACATTCGTATTTAAAAAAACTCCGGCAATATTAGGTATTTAAAATGACCAATTTGCGCACTTTAGTCCAAAAACTAGAATTTCAGCGAGAATATCCGGCGATGCATACTTTTTAAATATGTGTTTTCTATTTTTTTTCAATTTTCTCCGCCATAAAATAGCTTCAAAAGGTTATTAAAGTGAACGGGACAAATACTTCGGGGATTTTATTAGAGAAATAATTATTTTAAACAAATATTCACCAGAGATTTTCACCAGAATCCAACTTTTAATACTAAAATGCATAAATCTGTCATTTTAAATACCCTATTATCGTCTGAGTATTTTTAAATACCAATATGACAATTTGGTATTTTGGCCATTTAAATTTGTTGGTCATGCTTCGTGAGGTAGAGTGAGTCAAGGGTTCTACGAGAATTCGGGCTTGGGCATAATTTGGGGCTATAAAATTTGGGTCGGCCACAAACTGTGCCCGGGCCAAATCGTACTAAAACTAGGTTGGATCATGCCGAACATTGGGCCAACTCGGCCTAGTGCCACTTTCAATCACGGCAAAAAAAAGTTCACCTTAATTCGATTATAAAGTCAATCATTAGATATAGATCAACCTAACATAGTATTCATCCACTCACAAATCGGTGAATACTAAATGTATGTTGTTGGGTCGCAAGTAGACTTGGGAAAATTTGATCTGACCGGCAAACCCGACTATACCTGCCCGATAAAAAAAAAAAAAACTGACAACAATTAACTTGAAATTTGGAAAGCACACAAAAAGTTACCATTGAAATTCACTTCAGATTGGCAAATTTATCAACCTGACAGAAATCAAACCCGACTTGCTAAAATAGGCACCAAAATCAGTCTAACCCGAAAACCCGACCCGGCCCAACCCGATCGATAAAAAACTGACAAAAACTAATTTGATATTTTGAAAGTACACAAAAACATACTACAAATAAAAACACTTTAGATCGGAAAATTGAGATTAACCGACCCGAACCCAATCCAACCGACTCGTTTGTGAGTTCTAGTTGCAAGTAGACCTATCAAACGGGTCAGGAGGGTCGGGTTCGATTTCGGTCATTTCGGGTTCGGGTTATTTTCGGGTCGGGTCGTTTCGGGTTCGGGTCGAGAAATGCTCAACCCTGACCCAGAGATATCGGGTTCGGGTCGACCCACCGGGTCATGAAACCCATTTAAGATATTATTTCCTCTGTCAATTTTTGACCAATAATCTTGCAAAAATTAAATAGTGGATGGTTTTACCTTATTCTAACTATTGCCTATTGAATATAATGTTTCTCATTATACTAATGTGTATATAAAAGTATTAACGATATGTTAAGATAATTAATTAGCGCTATGTCGATGTCAAGAACGAATATAAGTTACTTGCAACCACTATGTTGATAATAATGATGCTATAACCTTTGTCAGACACTAATAAAAAATCTAACACAATTATAAACTATGGATTTTAGAGCAGTTTATTCCATATTTTTGTCATAGTATGAGCAATAATATAAATTTTCGGGTCAAACGGGTCGGGTTTGACCCTAAAATATCCGGGTCAAATCGGGTTTCGGGTCGTGAAATCTGTGTCAGAACCCTAAAATTCGGGTCGGGTTCGGGTCGGGTCGAAATTTGACAGGTCTAGTTGCAAGGGTTCATTATATATAGTCTTAAGTTATACTTCTGATAAGAGCATCTTTATCCTTAGGTTATAACTCATTTACATAACTCCCCTTCTAAACATTATTCATAGTTTCACCTCAAATTTAACATTGCTCCTCAAAGTTAGCTCTCTTGTCCAGTATCTCAAGCTTCCTTAAAAGTTGTCAAGATGGAGCTCACCAATCAACTCGCATTATTTTAATACTTTACCAACTCAACAAAATATTAATTTTTATTTTGAAAAGTAAAATTTGGAAAAATATATTTTCGTATAAAAAATAACTTCGGAGAAAATTTCTTTCAACAAACAAAGTTGGAAAAATAATAACTTAAATGTCAAATTTTGAGGGAGAAGGTATACACAAAGAAGTGGGCTAAAAAGCTAATTTGGTGAATTAATGAATTTTAGGAAATTCCAATGGGTGCCTCTGTATTATTGGTTTTTCCAAGTGGTGCTCAAAGTTTATCTTTTTGGAGTTCAAATAGTACCCTCGAACTTGTACACTTGTCCAATCCTTGACATTATTTATGGTTTTGGTCTAAAACTTCCGTTAGTTGGGTCACATAAGTGTAACAACGTAAGCTCAAATTTCATGTTAAAAACAATTCAGCCTAAAATGTACCTTCAAAAAAAAAGTTTTAAACTGTTAAAATTTGCACTTAAATTGAGTTTAAAGTTGTTTTTGGTGTCAAATAAAAGGGATGAATTTTCATTTTCTAACATTAAATTTAAACTCACATTATACTTCGTGACTCAACAAATGGAAATTTTAGATAATAAACCATAAATAATGTCACGGACTTGATTGGTGTACAAATTCTAGGATATTGTTTGAATATCATGAAAAACTTTGAGTACCAATTAGAAAAACCAATATACACAGGGGCATCGATTAGAATTTTCCAAGAATTTTACACATAATTGAGCAGCAAAAGATCAACCTTAAAAACAAACAAACAAAAACATAACCACATAGAGAAATGCTGTCAAAAAAAAAAAAAAAGAAATAGATAGAAATAACAAGGACAAATGTGTTATGCCACAGCCACTTTTGGAGGCTTTTATCACCCTTATATGGAACATGTGGGGAATTAGAATGATCATGGTACAAACAATGAAGATATAGCCTTGAGGCATGTATAATTGCATTGTCTTAAAGTTTTGATACTCAAATTCAGGCTATCAGATATAAAAAGGCAAACATCATTGCGGCGTCCTGTACTTAACGACACTAGGACCCTTAGAGAACTAAGGTGATGACAAAGATAATAAGCTATGGCTTTAGACTCAATTGTGTAATATCTTGTATTTTGCCCGAATTATTGTTGATAAAAATTAAAAATAATTCCTTTTGTTGGTTATATGTTATATTGGATTTAATTTGTTTGAATTTATGTTATTTGAGTTCAAAAATGACTTATTACTAAGAGTTAAATGGGTTTTATTTATTTCCTCTAAAAAAAAATGGGTTTTATTTCAATTAGTTATTGATTGGTTTATCCATTTTAAATTAAATTCGACTGAGCAAGGGTATGAGATGGTCGAGTTTGTGAAAAGATGAGTAGTGGACTTGATGAAGATCCATATTGTGCTTTGAGGAAGGTGCTACACCTAATTGGGTTGTTAAGGATTGCGTTTTTAGTGGGATTCTCTTGCTTCATGGTCAAGTTAGGATTAAAATCTATACAATATATTAAAACACAAACTCCAAACCAAAACCTCCAATCCTACATGGCAAAATATTGAGATTTTCGTAACTCCTTACCTAATTCCAAATCTACACTATGATAATTAATACCAACCATTACACACTAATAATGTTATCACCTTAAAACTAAAACTCTTTATAAGTAAATAACATTTTTGTTAACTCTCATCTTTTGAATTCAACCACCACAAACTTATACTCTATCTGTCTCAATGTGAATGTTTTTATTTAAAAGTCAAAAATCAATTTTAATAAACTTTGACCTTAAATAGTTCAAAAAATTCATGTTTGGGGCTATTCATTAAATGTAGTTTAAGAAAAATCATTTTTATATTCGAAAATTTCCTGTGGTACCCCTGAACTTTGGCCTAATGCCGGTGGTGCCCACGCTTTTCCAATAATGCCAGTGGTACCCCAAAACTTTGACTTTAACGTTTTTCGTACCCTAATAGTTGACGGAGCTCATTTCCGTTAGATTTTTTTTTTAGTATTTGACTTAGTTAATTTACGGCGCATAGTAAAATGACTAATATACCCTTACTTGCATTAATTACACAACGGCTAAGTATTTGACATGCATTTCCTTTTTAAATCGACCCACCCACCACCGTCACACCTAAAAAAAAAAAAAATTCAGATTTATAAGAGGAATGTTTGTCAAATATCTAACAGTTGTGTAATTAAGGAAAGTAAGGATATATCAGTCATTTTATAGTGCAACCATACATTAACTAAGTCAAATAGTTGAAAAAAATCTAACGGAAAAGGAGCTCCGTCAACCATTAGGGTATGGAAATCGTTAAAGTCTAAGTTCAGGGGTACGAAAAATGTTAAACTCGAAGTTCAGGGGTACCACTGGCATTATTGGAAAAGCGTGGACACCACTGGCATTAGGCCAAAATTCAGGGGTACCACAGGAAATAATTCAAATTTTGACTTTACAAAATCAGGGCGTAAAGATTTTAGTTAAACGATGGAGTATAAATTATTAATGGTTAAATATGGTTTTGAATACCACAATTTGTTAACAGAAGACAATTCAATTGGGGGAGAGGGAGTATTATTAACTCAATTGGACGAGTGCATATGATTTTTTTTTCTAACAACTTTTGAAAATCAGTCGAAATATACATAACTTTAACTTGACCACTTCTAGACTCTACAAATCTTAGCACTATTTTTATCACTTAATTGTCATCCGTGAATCGCACGGGGTTTAAAAACTAATAAGGATTTAAAAACTCAACTCACTCCTCACCCTCTCTATCTTCCCCTCAATCTCTCTCCCTCCCTCGCATCAAAATCTCTCTTCCTATCATATTCTCTCTCTCGCTTTTTCTCTCCTTTTCCTTTTGTTTGAGTTTGATAATTTTTGAATTAATTAGTTACAATTTTGCAAGTGGATGGTTGACTTTATTTTTAAAGCAATAAAAATTTGATTTTTATGAGTTTGAATATTCCAAGAAACTTATTATGAAATTTAGATTTGAAAAAAAAAAAAACGGAAATTTCAGGTGGTACCCCTTAACTTTGGCCTAATGTCAACGGTGTCCACGCTTTTTCAATAATGCTAGTGGTATCCCTGAACTTTGACTTTAACATTTTTCGTACCCCTGAACTTAGACTTTAACGTTTTCTGTACCCTAATGGTTGACGGAGCTCCTTTTTTGTTAGATTTTTTTTAACTATTTGACTTAGTTAATGTATGGGGGCACTGTAAAATGAATGATATACCCTTACTTGCCTTAATTACACAACTGTTAGGTATTTGACAAACACTCCTCTTATAAATTTGAAGAAATTTTTTGGAGGTATGGCAGTGGTGGAGGTATGGCAATGGTGGAAAGGTCTGTCAAATACTTTGTCGTTGTGTAATTAAGGTAAGCAAGGGTATATCAATCATTTTACAGTGCCCCCATACATTAACTAAGTCAAATAGTAAAGAAAACCCTAACAGAAAGGAGCTCCGTCAACCATTAGATTACAGAAAACGTTAAAGTCAAATTTCTGGGGTACCACTGGCATTATTGGAAAAGCGTGGACACCAATAGTATTAGGGCAAAGTTTAGGGGTACCAAAGGAAATTTCCGTAAAAAATATACAAGAAGGTTATAAGCAACTAGGGCTTATTGGTGGTCACGTGAGCAACCCATTAGCCATTGCTAGCTGGCAGCCACCGGCCGGCGATACCGCTAATGCGGTGGTGGTCCACGGTGGTGGTTGGTGTGGCCCTTCTGATTTTGGAAAATTTGATTATTTGGTAATTTTTGAGATTTTTTTGGAAAGCTTTCCTAAAACCTAGTTTGATTGCCACTAGCATTTAAGACGCTCGAAAGCCTTTATGTTAAACAAAATAGTACCGAGTTCAATACTACAAAATATATGGAAAGAGATCCTTGGCCAGCCCTTTACCCTTAAGTGGAGCTCCCGGGGCGAGGGGATTAGTCACTGCTGTCGGCGGTGGATACCCTGGTTCAAACCAAAAAAAAAAACTACAAAATATTATGTTGACCTTACCTCGAGAACAAAGTAATATCATTCGCTTTTTGTGGATCAGCTATCATCACTTGTAGCCTATAATCATATCTCAAGTGTGTTTTTCGAATATTAGCATACCATGCCTTATTTCAGAAGGATCACATGATTGACATCCAAGTTTTTGTTAGGGAATAAGGAAGTACGTAATATAGATGGCATCACCGAGAGATATTTAGGATATTAAGAATATCTTATAATATTATAAATATTATAAAATAGGAATATTTTAGACTATTTTGTAGTATATATCGGGGTATCCCTATGCTATATGAATACAAGTCAGTTTATTATATTCTCTCTAATTTTTCATGGTATCAGAAAATTAGATTCTGAGGTCCTAGAAAACGCTTCCGTTTCTCCAGTGGCGGGCTTTCTCCGTCTGCCACCGGACAAAATTTTCATTCTTCTTTTAAAGAGAAAAGGCTTTATACATCTTCATATATCCAAAGTTTGACAATGTTGTCATTTACACCTTGATACAAAAACCTATCCCTTCTGATCACGTTGAAGTAGAGAAATCTAGCCTAATTCTCAGAACCCCAATTACATTTATTTTTCTTCCTTCGCACGAAGCTTTGCTCGTTCTCTTCTAAATATGTCTTCTTGCTTTGTTTCACAACCGCCTTATCCAATTATAGTGGCGGCCAAACACAATGTGATTGTTTAAATGAAAGTGGTGTTGCGTGATGAAGCAAGTTGTGACATTTGAGCGACAAGGCTTGAAAAGTGCGTTGGAGATGAAGATAAGGCTCATATTGGCCTGAATAATTTTTTCTTACGGTTGAGGTATAGATTCCTATTTCATTATTATATGTAATTGTTGGGTTTCATGTCTTTCAAGGGGCACCTATCCATGAAGATTGTGCATTCAATCGAATTTTTATTATCAACTACATTTTTAATAACCAATCGTAGCTTTGAATTCTCGCTACTCTAATTGCGGGGGAGTGTTAGAGAATAAGGAAGGATATAACATACATGCTATTATGTAGAGATATTTAGGATATTGAGAATATCTTATAACATTATAAAATTATGTGATAGGAATATTTTAGACTATTTTGTACTATATATGGGGGTCTCCCTATATTATGGATACAAGTCTATTTATATTTATTCTCTATAACTTATTAGTTTTGGTGCTCTTGTGGATAGATGAGAATTTTGTATGACCAACTTATGATGAGAAAATAATAGAAGATGTAGCCCTTGAGTATATCAGTCAATTCATTCATGATTATTGTTCAAGAAATGAGATGAATATTCTGTCAATATTACATGATCTCACTCAATAGGAACGAAATTAGGAGTGAACATTGAAAGAGGTCATACTTCTACTGTAATTAATACACAAGTTTCACCATTTTTAACTTTTTTTTAAATGTCATTTCTTATCTACTATAAAAAACAAAAAGAAATATATTTGCTAAATATATTTACAAGAAAGTTAAATCAAAATTAGAGATAAAGATCTATTGAAATAAAGTAGAAACATGATTTCTAAAGGGAATAAAACGAATGAGCAAATGAAAAGATGTTGATATGCAAAACGCACATGCAATGTATGTGACAAAATGACCTTTATAAGTTATGAAACAATGGTAGTACTCAATACATCACTTTACACGTCTTTTGGTAATAATGGTTTCTGAAAATTACTATCTTCATGCAGCCACGGTCTTCTTAAAATCTAAATTTCTTCAAAGGGTGACAGGAATTTCACCATTATTTCTCAAACTATCTTAGTTGCCCCTTCAGATAGCCCTCCAAAATTCATCAACCAAGCTCACTCAAGAATGTGGTGGTGGTTCCTCAAGACAACTTAAACCCAACATCTATTTTAATAGGGAAGGAATCAAAACAACAATAATCAAGGCTAACCGGCACGTTTTCGATTTTGGTACACAGGACATTGCCACCTTTAGCATTTATTTTAACCTAATGAATGTTTTATGAAGTTGTTTAATTTTGTCCTCATGACTTTCTTAGTTGATTAATTTATCTCACTATGCATTTTTTTATTTGATGCATAACTGTTCTTGGAGATGAATTTATCGCAAAGTATATTACCTTTCAAAATGTTTTTAGTCTATATATGTTAGTCTATATATGTCTATTTCGGTATCTTATACAAGTACGTGTTCTTGGGTTTTCAAGACACTCTATACTCATCCTGGGACACAATTCTTTGGAGAACATGACGCATATGAAAATTTGGACTTTATTTTTGGACAAGTCGTAAATGTGATCCAAAAAAATATAACTTGTATACTCGACTTTCAGACCATGAAATAACTTTCAAGGGTGTTCCATAACAACCATACCTAATTCACACTTCAACAAGTCCACAATTAGGGGTTTTTAGGGCATCGTTGGCGTGCCTACGCTCAAGTAGTAGCCATGGAAGCATTCATGGTGAAATCTTTCATTCCAAAGGATGAAAAGGGTGGCCTCCAACCCCAGTGAACAATGTCACCAATGTAGAATTTGGAAATAAGGTCCATGATGAAGTAGAAGAATCAAGTGGCTTGGCTATAGAGCCCTCCAAAATCCACATAAAATAATTAATCGCCTGCCATTTTGATCAATGATATTGCTTGGATACCAAGTAGAGGGGTACCTTATTGTGAACATTTTTTATCTAAATGTTAGAAAATACCATAGTAAATTATTAGTGTTACTGCTAGAAAATAGCATCCAGGAGTATATGCCTATTTTAAAACAAAAATATTTTATCAATTTTTTTATAGAAAAATTATATAATGAATCTTTTATTATTAACTAATTGCTTCTAGACACACACATATAGAGAGAGTTTTAATTCATGATACATTTACCCACAAATTATTTGTTCCTTTTCTTTATTTTTGTGTTCTATTTTCTTCTTAATGGTTGTGTGTTTGTTTGTCTCTAATAAGGCCTAAATTAAATTTTGGGCATTGATAATTCTTATATTTTTAATTAATCTAACAATACAATTAAAAGGTAATAAAATAATAGACGAGATAAAAAGATATAGGCACGATGCTCGTGCAATATATGTACAACATATATGAGTATATGACAAATGACCTTTAAAAGCTACGAACAATGGCATTACTCAATATCATTTTACACATTTCTTTTGATAATATTGGTTCCTCAATATTTCTATCTCAATACACACCCACCATCTTATTACAATCTTTCTATCTCCAAAAGATGGGGGAATTTCATCACTGTTTCTCAATTTATCTTAGCTGCTCCTTCACATAGCCCTACAAAATTAATCATCCAAGTGCACTCAGAAATTTACTGAAAAGTGGTGGTGTTTCCTCAAGATAAACCTAACATCTTCTTAATCATAAAGGAATCAAAGCAACGATAATCGTAGCCAATCGGCACGTTCCCGTGTTTGGTAGACATGATACGGCCACCTTTAGCCAATATCAGCATTAATAAAAAAAACCTGCCTATTACAACTTGCATCAATAGTACCATCACCAACTTACTCAACTTACTCACTAACCTGTTGCCAAGAGTGATATGTCACCTGATTCAGAAGCAACTCACAAGTCCCTGTCTTGACTCAGAATGATGAATACTAAAAGTGGATAACTTTCTGTGCCTGCCAAGCATACCTTCCATCCCAAGAAGATATTTTAGTCAGTTCAACACCTTCTTGGCCCTAGGGGGATCAAATCAAGTCATTAAAATCTAAGTTCCACCTTCTATGATCTCAAAACCACAAAATATTATGAGAATGAAGACATTTTGGAGAACTCGTGACTTATGTGGTTTGGAGCTTGATGGGACTGAACCACCCTCTAATCCTTCACAATGATTATTTTTTGCTGGAACATTAGAGGCTTTAACAAGTCTCATAAACATAGGAAAATGAAAGAATTTCCATAGAGTAAGAAAATTGATGTATGTGGTATTTTGGAAACCCATGTGCAAAAGGGTAAGGTACATGCTAATTCGAGAAAGTTTGGGTCTCAGTGGAAGTTTACTAGCAATTATGATCATCATCATGGCAAGAGGATATGGATTATGTGGAGATTAGCTGTTGTTGATGTTCAGGTTATTGCAAAATTTAATCACTCAACACTTTGTCATTTGCAAGGCCAAAATAGGGTTGGTTTCAACCTTACTATTGTATATGCTAGTATGCAAAATAAGAAATCTTTA
Organism: Mesembryanthemum crystallinum; assembly: GCA_030267885.1. Classification (NCBI taxonomy): domain Eukaryota; kingdom Viridiplantae; phylum Streptophyta; class Magnoliopsida; order Caryophyllales; family Aizoaceae; genus Mesembryanthemum; species Mesembryanthemum crystallinum. Next base: position 401 of record BSSO01002366.1, on the reverse strand, counting down.
TGGCCCACTATGCAACATTAGGGCGGAACTCAGGGGTTTGGCTGCATATGGAGGATTGTAATGTCCCTTTCTATAGTAATAAGAGATTGTGCTCCTCTCCTCCCAATGCCAATGTCTAAGGAGTTTTCTAGATTGTGTGCTTAAACTAGATCTGCATGATGTCCTCATGCTGGACCCTTGTTCACTTCGTCTAATAAACGTGAGGCTGCCTCTAGAGTTGATAGTAAACTTGATTGTGTTATGTGTAACCACTCTTGGTTGGTGAAACATAATTCTTTCTCAACAGAGTTTCTCCCCTATCCATCTCTAAATTGTTGGAGTGTTGACAATGAATTCCTCCCTTTTGTCTCAAGGGCTTTGAGTGCACCTATTCAAGGGTATCCTATGTATCAGTGTGATAC
>BSSO01002365.1:0-19564 GCA_030267885.1 Mesembryanthemum crystallinum | reverse complement strand
AGGTATCAAAAGTATTAGATCGATGGGGAAGAAGAAAGGGAGCAGTTGGTTCGCAACGGTGAAGAAGAAGGTTTTCAAGTCTGAGAAAAAGGTACGTACGTTTCAAATTAACTCAATTCTCTCTTCTAGGAACATTATTGTACTCATCATAGTTCATGATCAAAACTTAGGTTCTTAAATTTAGGATGTTTTCCCTGTAATTCTGTTGTTGATTGGCGTTTATGCACACTAGGGAACAACCAATGGGTTTGATTATAGTAATTGATAATGTGTACTCAGTTCTTATGTCCGATACTATTTTAGTAGCCGTGGAAAAACATTTACGTTCTTAAAATAGCAACTAATTAGAATGATGCAAATATTTTTTTGTTTTGTTTTTGGTGCTAATGCAAACATTTTGTGTACATAATAAGATGCTTCTCAAAGTTACGATTTAAAGATAATGTATTGTATAAGTCGTTAAAACGGTCTATTATCATAATTACATTAGATGAGTAAATATTGTTAAGAAAGCTGTAACTTTGATAGATTTTTATTATTTTTGTCAAGTCAGAACTATTTTGGATGTGAGTAGATAATTATGGTAGATTGTGTTAAATTTTGGTTAGTTTTGATCAAGGGGATGCTTTATTTTATGCATGGCATGTACTTAAGACTCTAATTACTTTATTTTCATCCAATTTTTGAAGGTCTAATACTCTAAAAGCCAGTTTTAGGATTTTGGCTATTCTTTATCAAAATTGATGCTAAATTTAGCTCAACAGGATTAATTTGCTTAATCTAGAAGAGTACTGATTTTTTTCTTTTATATATATCTGTTCACTTGCATGACAAGTTGCTCATTATTCACCCTTAAGCTAGCATTGAACTTTCACCTTTTTTTTTCTCATCTAACTATATACTTTTGTTAGGTGGCTATATTCATGAGCCCTTTTTATGAGGGAACCAAAACTATTCTTTTTTTTGGTCCTTTTCTTTTTTTACAAGCTCCCTTATGGACCATATATATATACCACATTGATGTTTATGCTACTCATATGATAAAGATATATATGGTCCCAAAATCACAAGTTGCATTGCATGATGGAACATTGGGCTCTATTGCTATCACATCAACCCCTAGTGATTCTCATGTGTGTCATTCAATGCAACAAAGATACGGCAATAGACTTATGATTGTGTGACTCTAGTGACGGGGGTCCAAATTTTAGCACAAATGACTAAATTTTGTTAGAAAGTTATCCTTTTCTTTTCACCGAAAATAAGATAAAAAAAACCGAGGTATATAGCGTAGTGGTAAACGATGAATCTATATGGGTAGTACCAAGGGGGCGCTAAAGTCTCAGGTTCAATTCCTAACTGCTGCATCGCACATTTTGCGACTATTTCCTCCATGTTGACCTAGAGCACTGGTTTATGGGGGCGCCTAAAGGAAGGATAATTCCCCCCTTTAATATATATATATATATATATATATATATATATATATATGTTAATTGCTGCCTAAGATGAGGTTGATGGATTAATTAAGTAACCTAATAACACTTGGTGGTACTTCAAGGTTCATGGGATTAGCCGAACAAAGATTGAATATCCATGTTATGAACACATTAAATAAGACGTACATATAGTGGTAATTATGTGTTCTCTATGATTAACTAGGCTTTTAATCCATGATCAATTAAACAAATTGTATAGCTAAAATAGTTGATTTGATAAGTGATTTTAAATTTCTTCAGAAAGAGAATGTTCAGAAATTCGATAACAATGAAGCTCCAGAGGTGGTCTCAGTAGATCATTTCCCTACAGAGAGTTCAGCTGATGTCACCAATGATGATAGTGGTACAACATCTCCGGCCAGGGATGACCGGAATCATGCAATCGCGGTGGCTGCCGCCACAGCAGCGGCTGCAGAGGCGGCAGTGGCAGCGGCCCAAGCGGCTGCTAAGGTTGTCCGACTTGCTGGTTATGGGCGTCAGTCTAGGGAAGAAAGGGCTGCAATCTTGATACAATCTCACTACAGAGGTTACCTGGTAAACTTTCTTTTTTTTTTCCTACTTTTGTCTTCTCTCCCATTATCATTAGAATTATATTTGATATTTTTGCAACTTCATATCATCAATATTACTCTGTTTTATCAATTTTTGTTACATATTTCTTCATAATAGGACGAAGATAATTTATGGTAAATATGACAAAATTAATGTATACAAATACAAACACATGAAAGATGCCAATTTACACGAGATGTACGACGTCCATTTAATTTTCAAGTCAATCAAATAAGCACCGTTGACATTTGAGATAGTGACACATCATTTGTATACATTTGTATGTGAAGAAAAATCAATATTTTTTTGGTGCACATAAAATTCCAAAATTTGCTTCAACTTGAAGAAGTGTTGATTGACTCAATTAAAATAGGCTCAAATAGTTGTTACTTACAACATAAATTCTCAAATGAAAACTGTATAATTAGTTGGATGTTTATTGTTTACCCTCCCAAAAGAAGAATAAATGTGAAAATTACTCAAAAATAATGAGATTTGGCAACTAGAATTATTGTTAATAAGATAGTGATAGAATGTTTGAATTAAGAAATGATGGAGGTGATTGTTGTTATTGGGTTTGTAGGCCCGACGGGCTTTGCGTGCCTTGAAAGGGTTGGTGAGGTTACAAGCACTAGTGAGGGGCCACAATGTAAGAAAACAGGCCCAAATGACAATGAGGTGCATGCAAGCCCTGGTCCGGGTTCAGGCCCGAGTCAGGGCCCGAAGACTTCAGTTGACCCATGATAAGCTACTTCATCATCACACTCCCACACATCATCATCATCATCAAAATTATGATGATCATGATGGTGATGATGATGATCATAGAGATCAAAGAGGTAAATATGGTACACTGCAAGAGCAGCTGATCAAAGCAATCAAGAGCCCAACAAAGATGAATGTCAATGGTGATGATTGGGATGGGAGGCATCAGAGTTTTGAGAAGATTAAGGAGAGCTCTCAGAGGAAGTATGATGCTGCCATGAGGAGAGAGAGAGCCCTTGCTTATGCTTACAATTTCCAGGTTGGTGTTTACTCAAATTGGACCTTAATCAATTTATCAAGTATGCATGTTTACCTATAAATCATGGTTTCAATTCAAAATCAATCAGCAATGACAATGAGTAAAGTATATCTCACTAGCTATGTGTGATTACAACCTTTCATTTTTTAAGTCACGCTATATACTTAAACACATCCTGAGACTCCTTGTGCGTTGGCTACTTGAAAGTCGAATATGTGACACATGTTATTATAATATCATATTAATCTTTAAATAATCTTACTTTGGTCTTTGTGTATGATCCATAAGAAATTGTACATTAATCTACCAATATATATGGCTCATTTTCGACCCAAAAAGAGATAAAAGAACAAAACTAAGGAAGAGTATGTGCAAAAAAATCACTTGGAACACAGTTATTATTAGAAAAAGTTACTTCATACCGTATGTTTTAAACTTGAAGAACTGATTGTTGCATATTCTGATTATCCATCATAATTTTCTTTGAATTTAATCTTTTGAGTGCCAGCAACAGCAGCAACAATATCAACTATTGCACCCAAATAATCCACCAATTGATGATGCAATGTTCTCTGCTTATGCAAATTCATTTGAGAAACCACCTTGGGGATGGAATTGGCTAGAGCGTTGGATGGCATCACAACAACAAGTGGGTGGTAATGGTAACCCTGCTGCGGCCGCTGCAGCACCAAATGGAAGCTCTTACATGACAACCACCAGCACTGATGATGTCTCTGAGAGGACTGTTGAGATGGACATGGCTGAGCTCCCTGCAGATAGAGACACTCATAATACCATACTTAGGTAACATATCACACTTTTCTTACAGTATGTTTTTTCATTTTGACTATATACCTTAAATGTTGGGACTTCATTATCCAAATTTTTGTCAAAACAAATCAGTCAAGTCAAGGTGTGTCTAGGGCGAATTCAATTGGTTTCGGATTAGGTGTCTCTGTTTCTCAGTTTTTGGATAGGTTTTTTTTTTTACTATCTGTTTTCAAGTTCGGATCAGTGTTTGAGTTTAGCCAAAAATTTATCAGTCTGTGCCACCAGTAAGAGATAGGGCTGTGTGAAGTAGACAATTGGGTTAAATGTTTAGGTTCGGATTAGGACTTGGGTCAGTGTTAAAACACATTATCGATGATGTGAAAAGATAGGAAATCAAGAAATTCAACCTGTTGACTTTGGGTTATATGGATTCAAGTCAATAAGCTCAATTGGCCTCAAATCGAATTGTCATATTAAGTCAAGTATTGCAGTTTGTGTTGAACAAAAACAAGATATGAGGAATGTGAGAATTTTTAGCTCGATAACGATCTGACTTGAAATGGATGACCGGTCCTAGAGAATCTTACCTATATAAATTAAGAGTATTCATTTCATGTGATTTTTTCACAATATTCATTACTTACATTATGTATGCTACACATTGGGCCACCCCCAAAATGGACAGGCCCAACAGGGAGTCAAGACAAAGCAGCTTCGACAGTGTCCCAAGCTACATGGCCCCAACCCAATCTGCGAAAGCCAAAGTTAGATCGGGCCAGCCCAAACAACATCGGGCCCATTCATTTTCCCCTTGGAACAACCCATCCTCATCACTCAAGAGATCACCTATGGGTCCCAACTGTGGTGATTCATCAAGTTCCGGTGGTGGTACGACGCCGTATCAGTACGTCAGAAGCCCGAGCCCGGCCCGCAATGGTGGTGGTAGAGCCCAGGCCCGAAAGAGTGCGGGCTACAGCCCGGACTCTACGGGTAGCACTGATCGAACGTTTATTTACAGGCGAGATTATCCCATGTGATGATAATTGACATTATATTGTGATCCCTGGTTTTATATAACCTCACTATTCTTATTATACTTACATTATTGTATTCATTATTCATCAACAAAAGTATAAATAATTTTTGCTTGGATTTGGTGGGTAGTGAAAAAAAAATAAAATAATATTGATATATGAATGTTGGGTTTGAGATATATAGAGGTGGAAGAAGTTACAAGTAGCATGGGAGAAGTGTATTTTGGTCTCATACATTTAGTGTATGAGGAGCTCTTTTTCTTTTCTTTCTTTTGTGTGATGTATATTTATGTAATTAAACTCTCTTCTTTTAGGACTTTGATCATTATTAATGCAATAATGTTTGTGTTTAAAAAAAACAAATAATAATTATATCGAGTGATTGTTGTTATAGATGGAAATGCGCTAATCACTCTACTTACTCTGTATTCGGTTAGCTTATATATCTAAGTAACGAAATTTTGCAGTGGGATAGTATATTGCCAATGTCGTTTATTCTATTCATTTTGTGCTACATTTGGTTTGACATTCCAACATTTAATAGAATTGGGGTACTATCTAACTTATTGATTATGCGTATTAGGGATGGTCGTACAAAACTAATAATAGATATAATAAACAATGATAAAATATGACATTCAAAAATATCTTCATTTTGTAGTCTATAAATACAAATGCATACAATATGAGATGGGTGAATCGAACCTATAACCTGATGATATTGGCAATATTCATGAATTGTGGAAGCTTTATATTGGAACAGAAGTTGAGGAGGGCGTCACTTGCCCTAGTGGCTATAGCATGTGACAGCTAATTTGTTACTGTCTTTGCTAATTGCTGATGTTGGAAGCCTTAGAGCAAAAAAAAAAAAAAAAAAAATGAAAATCTGGTGATGTTTGGGGCCAAAGAAAAAGGATTATTAGAAAGGTGGAGATATTTGCGGTAGGCCACGTATTGGGTCGGATTTACTTGAAAGTTGATCAACTTTTGTTTCTTAGGTTGTCATTTTCGTAATCTTCGGGTTGAACCACAAATTGGTAAGATCCTCTGTGTCCACTCGACTAGTAGTCTTATAATAGATTGAGCTCAAATCCAACAAAGTATATTATGCTTAGGCTTATAATTGGGTTTAGGCCAGAGATGTTTAAAAGCGGACTTGGACGTAGAATGGTAACGGGTCGGATCTAGTATGAATTTTGGCCTGTAAATCTGGCCGTCAAGCGGGTTTAAACTGAGTTAACGACACGGGCCTTTATAAATTCACTTAAAATACTTTGTCCGTATCTACCATTTTTGGGGCCGAAACGGGCCAGGTTTAATAGGTCGTCCCGCCCATAAACAACTCTAATTTAGGGCTTTAGGCTATTCATTTCATTGACTTAGAAATGTACTTTAGTCTGTTCAGCCCCAAGTCTTCAAAATGGGTTTAGGTTATTTAACCCCAACTTTTGGGCAATTTTTTGTCTTATATATTTCAACTTATCAGGATAAGTTGACTAGATAAGTTGAAGTACAAGTTATAATCAGTTTAGCTAAATTCAATTCATATAACTTACCGTTTCTTTTACAGATTATTTTTCATTCAATTTAATGCACTTCGAACCAGTTCATCCAAAATATGTTAAAAGAATATACCCTTTGTTGTTGTCATTATTTATTTATCTATTTTGGTAAAAACGGTCACTCCAGGTTGACCGATCTCATAATAAAAGGCAAATGAGCAAACAACAAGACTATGGAGACCCCCTTGGCGGGATTCAAACCTTGGTGGTGGTGAACAAGGTTGAATACCTGTATATCATAGTCTAAATAATAAGTGGTAGCAATTATCTAAATTAAGGTGTGTTCATTTAGATGAAGCAATTTGAATTGGACTAAATTAAATGTGTTGAATTGGAACGAACTGAAATATAACCGAATGCAAAATTAGTAACTTGAGATGAACACACCTTTAAACTATAGTGAGGGTATGTTTATTTCAATTGAAACAACTTGAACTAAACTGAATATGCTACATTGCACCCAAAAATAAATAAAAATGAATATGCTACATTAAAAGATATAAAATAACACATATTTTTGGATACAACTGTCTAACCATTAGATCACCCAAATTAATGGTGACTTTTCGCAATTTATGGGCTAATTTTAACAACTTAGGGGTGATTTTTTTTTACAAATTAGCAGATTTTAATAAATATGAGAAAAACAAGTGGTTTTCATTATTTCATACCATGAAACACAGCCCTTGAATTGAGTTGTACTCCCTTTGTCCAAATTTAATTAGAGAACGTTTGAGATAGACGGAGGGAGTATAACAGTTTAAACAGTTGCCCAAAAGTGTTACTCATAGACTGTTTATACAACCAAATGAGAAAATAACCACAAACCTAAAACAAGTGGTTTTCATACCATGATAAAGAAACCAAGATACAAGTAGTAGTATTACTAATACTATGAAAGGAGAAGGGTTGGGTTGTGATTTGTGATATGTGTGATATGTGAAAATAGACAAGCATAGGAATAAGTGCCATTCACCATCCCGAGCCTGTCATATTGTGTTACTAGATCCATCCTTGGGTATCTGATTTTATTTAGAAGAGAAGAATCATGGTGTATTATTATTCATCACTATATTTCTTTCTCTTTCTCTACTTTTGATCATTGCCGTTGTTTGCCTTTGCCCCAAAATCACCACCATTTCCTCCCATTTCACTTTCTCTATCTACTACTCCTTACTCTTGCTCTCTAATGGAGTCTCTGTCACTCCACTTCTCCCCCATCAAATGTCGATCTACACTAAATTTACCAAGCAATTCAGATTACAGAGCAATTAACCAAGTGGGTTTTGCTTATATCTGGAAGCAGAGGAGTAAAAGATGGTGTTTTTCACTTAAAAGGCAGTCATTTTCTGGTGGACATGAAAGTGGGTCTTCAAGTTCCAGAGATGGGTCTTCAGCTCTTGAAGAGCAACAACAAGAACAAGAAGATGGGCAAAAGGGTCAATTAATTGGTCCTTTGACAGATAATTCTGGCTCCATTGTTGCCTTTCGCTTTCAACCTCAACCTGGTTAGTGCAAATTTTCTTTCTTTCTTTAATTAGCTTGGAATTTTCAGTATCAAGTTCTTAAATGTGAACTTAAAAGTTTGAATTTTGGTTCTGTTCTTCTGTTTTGGGTTGTGGGGTTTTGAATTATACTTTGCCTTGCTACGAGGAAAAGTTTGGGCTTTTCTTATAAGTTAGTGTTGAAGATGCCATGTAAATATTTTTGCGGTTTTAATCTACTTATCCTTATTTTGAATAATCCAGTAGTTTATTATAATTAACAGCATATTGCTCAAGTGAACACTAACAGAAAAATTTACTGTGGGGAGAGATTGTGAACTATGTGGCTTAATCTTGATAAATTTATATGTCATGTATTGTTATCGTACCATGGTTTTTATAAGAGAAATTCTGAATTACTTGAGATTATAGAGTGGTTTGGAAAGGAAAAGCTGACTTATCAAGTTGTAGTGGTAAATGCTAGAAAGGGGATACTTAGAAAGAGAAAGCATGGGAAACATAAGATGATAGGATGTATTTGAGGCTGGAAGCAATCTATTTGGAGGTCGATTACTTGAATCATGTGACAGGATCATCTGTCAGGGCAGGAATCTGCCCGCTCACAGCTTGGCCTTTTGGGCATCTGGGTAGTAATCCATGTGATAGTGGTAGAGTGCTTGATATTTCCATTTGATTTTGACTGGTGAGTATTGATGGTTATATGGGGCGAATGAAGGTTTTGCTGTTCTTGATGGAGCATGATTTTTTGTTGGGGGCACTAAGATACCTTGGTGTCGACAATTATTTCAGATGATTACATATTGCCGGTTTCGATATGGAAGTGTATTTGCTTCACATTTCCCAAACAAATTCCGTCTCATACTATTGAAGTTTTACCAATTGCCTACAGAGGCTGTAGTGTACCAGAATCCTGATCATATATGAACCGTGTCAATTTTGTATAGGCTTATGCTTTGCATTAGTTTTATCAACCGGGGGTTTGCATCAGTCTGTTGATCATTTAAAGATGTGCAAATGATTTTACTAGATGTGGAATGTATCTAGCTACTCTATTTCCTTTCCGTCTCCACCCTATCTCGTATCCAGCTATCAGTATCTCAGACACAGCGGGGACTATGATATACAAATCTATGGGGATTGTGGCAACTGTCCTGTGATTGTTAGCATCTTTAAATTTCATCAATTCCGTTCTTCCTTCTGTTTGATGTCTCATCATGCCAAATCGCTGGTTTCGTTTACCACATTTTTTGAATATGCTTTGAACTGACACAGATGGAAATGATCTACTCAAATCTAATGTTAATGGAGCCCTGGATAAGCTAGAAGAAGATCAGAAAGTTCAAGAAGAAGAGAATATTGAAAGAGAGGAGAAACTATCAACCGGAGTGTCCCATAGTACCATTTTTGAAGGAGGAGTAGTGGCAGAAAGCGAGGTCGAAGAAGAAATACAGAAGGTACTGGATGAAAGTGATGTTGAGGGAGAGGAGAAAACCCCTACCAGAGTAACTCACAGTATCGTATTTGTAACTTCAGAGGTAGCGCCATATTCCAAGACAGGGGGTCTAGGAGATGTTTGTGGCTCTTTGCCTATATCACTAGCTGGCCGTGGACACCGTGTTATGGTGATTGCCCCTAGATATATGCATGGTACTGCTGCAGATAAAAGATACGCTGCTGCGTTTGATGCCGATTGTCGCATCAAGGTCAATTGCTTTGGAGGGCTACAAGAAGTTGCCTTCTTCCATGAATATAGGGATGGTGTTGATTGGGTAAGGGAAAATGATGGTCTTACTGTGACTAAAATGACACTTGTTTTGATACTCATTTCATAATAGCCATTTATATAAATTTTGAAGTATTTATATATATATATATTGTCATGTGCTAACGTTGTCATTCATGTTGTAGGTGTTTGTGGATCATCCTTCCTATCACCGACCTGGAAATCCTTATGGTGATAGTTTTGGTGCTTTTGGTGATAATCAGGTATATTGTCTTGGATATATAATCTCTATTTGTCTCTATGAGGCTAAGCTTGGTTTTTGTATATAAGAAGCTTTGGACATGTTATAGCTGGTATAAGTAACTTATTTATGTTTTTGTTTCAACAGTTCCGGTTCACCTTGCTTTGCCATGCAGCATGTGAAGCTCCTCTGGTCCTTCCACTTGGAGGGTACACTTATGGGGAGAAGTGTATGTTCCTTGTTAATGATTGGCATGCAGGCCTTGTGCCAGTGTATGTGGTTTCCCTTTCTCATTACTCATCATTTTCATTTGTATGGTGTTCTTGAAGGTTATATGTTTTTTCTTCCCCCTTTACAAAAATGATCTTGGTCGATCGTTACATTTATCAACGTGTTTACAATCTTTGATTATGTGATTGACTTTCTTAATTCGGAAAAAGGAACGCCTCTCATATCGTCAGGCCTATAACCAGCTCGATGTCTCCATTTTTGACGTTCATCAAGCAAGCCACTTACACACTCACATTGAGAAGATGGAACCATGATCATTTAACTGGAAGTTTTAAGCGGAAGTTGATAGAGAAAGCATATACTGAAATAATTAAACATAGACATTAAAACTAAGGAGGTGACCAATCCATAAAACTTTCATTCTAGATCATTATGATCCTGATATTGCATGTTTGCGTGTTCCTTATTTTGTCCGGGATATGTTCGTGTTGCTCTCAGAAAATTCTTTATGGAAAGATCAATAAGTAACAGGAATGTTGTCATTCACTTATCTCTCTCTCTCTCTCTCTCTCTTCTTTTGCCCTTTTGCTTGTCAGCATCTTACCCTTGGCAATGAAAAGAATTGATCATCATGTCCATGTTGTTTATGCAGACTTTTGGCAGCGAAATACCGTCCTTACGGAGTATATAAAGATGCAAGGACTGTACTTGTTATACACAACCTTTTTCATCAAGTAGGTGCCTCTTCCATGTTTGATCTTGAGCTTTCTGATTATTTGAGTCCTTAATATTACATCTGTGAAATTCAGTTATTGAGTATATCTTTAAGCTTTATCACGCAGTCACTTGCAAGTTGCAAATTTGATGCCTTGAGGATTATATTATAGCTCAGAACATGCCACTTTCATAGCAAGTAGGCATCTTTTAATGCTCTTTCAGTGAAGAGTGAAACTAAAATGCCCATATGTAGTTCTGAAATATAAATTAGGTTCATAAGAAAAAGGCTGACCAACATTTTGGTGATTGTTCTTCTTCATTTCTCAGCTACTCTAAAAGTCTAAAGTCCCTGATGACACTACTAGATACCAGCCTCTTTGTCGAACAATGGTTAATTATGAAGGTGTATGACTCTTCAATTGCTTAGACACAGCAGAAGATGAATGTCATCATGCCTTGATGCGTAACATTTGCAGGAAGAAGATACAATTGGAAAAATACTGATTATTGATATATATATATTTTTTTTTTCCAATTATGCAAGGGTGTGGAGCCTGCAGTGACATATGATAACTTAGGACTTCCCCCGCACTGGTACGGGTCACTGGAATGGGTGTTTCCGGAGTGGGCAAGAGCACATGAACTTGACAAAGGTGAAGCTGTCAATATTCTTAAGGGAGCCATTGTGACCTCGGATAGAATACTTACAGTTAGCCAGGTATAATTTCCTTCATATCCTATATAGTATCTTATTTTGTTATGCATTAGCATTTCTGATGGCTTCCAATCAGAAGTTGAATCAACATGTCTGTGTAAGACTGTCAGATAATCTATTGCCTAATTTGAGAGTCATTTGAAGTTGCATGAACTTTGGTGTTATCTCTTTTGGAACTACTGTGAGAATAGTATTTATGCTTCTATGCGTTAATAATGTTTTATATAATTTTAACAGGGATATTCATGGGAAATAACAACTGTAGAAGGTGGATACGGCTTGCATGAGTTACTAAGCAGTCGAAAGTTCGTACTGAATGGTTTGTATACATAATTTAAATTTCTCAGTGTGGGAATTACGTTTAGTGACATTCTACTTCATAAATTATAATTTTCCTGGAGACATATCACAATTATGTGTTTTGTTTTGTTTTATTGATCATTCAATGACTCAATAAGTCGTGTCCTTAAATGCTTTTACCATCACAGAGTTGTCTGATCACATATGTTCAGATGTCACAAATTCGTAATTTTTTTTTGTTAATAGTCGAGTTTTTTTTTTCTGGAAATTGCTGTCCATTTGCCTCATTGGTGCTATTTCACGCATTTGTCAGATTTGTCTGTTTATCTTATATGTATTATTTGTGCCCCTTGTATTCTTTTATTAAATTATTTGATATGATCAGGGATTGTAAATGGAATTAATACTTCTGAATGGGACCCATCTACTGATGAGCATATTGCAGCTCACTACACTGTTGACGATCTCTCTGGAAAGGTATTCTTCAACTTCATGTCTTTGAATTAATGCTTAGTCTTTCAGTTTCCGGAATTGAGTATTATAGTGCTTCATATATAAACCGTCATTCTCATCAAAGCTTATTTCACTTGGCTTCAATCTGCAGGCTCAATGCAAAGCTGACCTGCAAAAGGAGGTTGGTCTTCCTCTGAAGCCTGATACCCCATTGGTGAGATAAAGATCAATGCTGAAATTACAGATTGTTAAGTGTACTTGTCCTTTTTTAACTTCATTTTTTTCCATCTTTTGTAGATTGGATTCATTGGGAGGCTAGATTACCAGAAGGGCATCGATCTAATTCAAGCAGTCATGCCAGAGCTTATGCAAGAGGATGTGCAAATGGTATGTTTTTTTGTTACTCACAAAAAATGGATATTAAATGGCTATAACGTTTAAGAAGCATCACTTAGCTCCTCGGATTAACCAACAGAAACAATAAGATGAATCTTATAGGGCATTTAGTTTCTATCTATTTTCAAGTGGCCTCAGTCCTCAAAACAATTGCTTACATCGGCAAGTTCTTTAAGGGTTAGTCATTAAACGTTCTTGCTTTGACTAGTGCTTATTTGAGAGTGCATCACCATTCATATGTCGTGGTTCTATGTTTGTGTTGCTGGTAGAGTAGCAGTAGCTTGTGGTTATTAATGATGTAGACCATTTAGGACAGGAGGTCTATTAGTATTCAGTGGTGTCAGATATGATGAACCGAGTGAGATTAATAAAGCCATCTGATCTGGTTCAGGTTATGTTAGGATCAGGGGACACTCGATATGAACATTGGATGAGAGCAACAGAGGCAGCATATAAGGATAAGTTCCGCGGTTGGGTTGGATTTAACGTCCCAATTTCTCATCGGATAACTGCAGGGTAAAGTGATTTTGAACATTGACCTTTTTATTTAGACACTCTCATATATCGTGCTTACTAACAAGCTTAGTCGTAAAACAGTTGTGACATCATTTTGATGCCATCAAGATTTGAACCGTGTGGATTAAATCAGCTGTATGCAATGAGATATGGAACTATACCAATAGTTCATGCCACTGGTGGACTTCGGGTGAGAATTGGCATATCTTTCCCAAGTTTAGAATAATTTTCTTTTTATAGTGTCTTCTAATCGAGGATCTTTTTGCACCTGACATAGGATACTGTTGAAACATACAATCCATTTGCTGTTGGAACTGATGGCAGTGGTACTGGTACTGGGTATGTATACCTCAAAAAATTTCAATTGTTTTAACTTCTGAATGGTTTTTCCTATTGTTAAATTTATTTCCATATGTAAGTAAGCTCAATCTCCAACACATAGTGGATCCTTGAAAGTTTCTCCAGTTCCAATTCTTTCCACCATGTCTTCTCCTCACTTTCCCTTGTGTGTTCTGTTACATGTTGTCAGGTGGGCATTTTCTCCGTTATCAAAAGACAGTATGTTATTGGTAAGTTTACACTATTGTTTTAATCAGCTGAATTGCATCCTGGTTGAAACTGAACACAAGCCTGTTTTACCTCGTGTTCATAGTAGTAGATGGGTCTGGCTACTCCCTCTGTGAATAGAGAAGAGAAAAGATTTATGTCCATCTATGTTAGAAATTAAGGTCCCGTTCAATTCAACCTGAATGACGTTGAACTGAATTGAATTAGTTAGTACTCGGAGAAAAAGTTAAGTTGCAGAAGGGTAACGACAAAATCAACCGGGCCTAAGTGCATGGAAATGATAGTAACGGGCCTAACGGCTGCTGCATGTTGCTGTCGTAGGAAATGGAATTGAGAACATCTGAGGAACATTCGCTACCTTTGCTAGTCCTATTATATTGCTAAACATAGGAAGAGGATAAGAAATTTGTTTATTCTGTCAGCTTTGTGAAGTAAAAAGTCGTAGGAGGTAGGTGTCTCTCTCGCCCACCGGTTTTTAATGCCAAAATTGTGTTTGCGGAAATGGATTTCAGGCTCTGAGAAATGCTCTGAGAACATACAGGGAGTACAAGCCTTCTTGGGTGGGATTGATGAAGAGAGGCATGACACAAGACTTTACATGGGAGAAAGCAGCAGCTCAGTACGAGCAGGTCTTCGAATGGGCCTTCACTGACCCGCCATACTGCTAAGAGCACAAGAAAGAGTAGAGCGAGAATTGCTATAATAACCGTCATGTACTAAAAACAAAAGACGGAAAAGGCAAAAACGCGATATCTTGGATGTTGAAGATGCCAATGACACGCCCAGGTATATACGTAGATGATCTCTATCCATGTTTGGGGATGCAGTCGCAGCAGCGAGGGGGTGCGATGGGGCCAATGGCAGGAAACGGAGGTTCTCTCCTCTTAGTCATTTTTTGTAGTTCGTTTTTCTCATAGTACAATACAAGCAAGAGTGTCCTGCTCTTGTAATTATTGAGTAGCTAGATACCCTTATGACCTTAATGTATGTAATGAGCATTTATCTTGTAAAGATTACTGTTTGGTAAGTGTTGAGGAGAATAATTCACACAACGTTTACCTGTGAACAACAAATAATGGCCTCAATTGGTATTCCCCAAAACTTGCTCATTCCCTACCCCTATTGTGGGAGTTTGGATGCTCCTGATTTTTTTATGTTTATTTTATTTTTTATTTTTATTTTTTTGGGTTGATGATGAGGAACTCGCAATAGTATCAATCATGTGAGCCTAGAGTACAAATCTCTTAGGATGTGGTAAAAGTGCTTTCAACTAGCCGTTTTATTGATTTACAAGAATCGAACTCTCAAACTTGTTTAAAGTATGAGAGTCTGAAACTATTCACACCAACTACTTATAGGTTATGGACAATGGCCATCGATTTCTTATGAATCATTTCTTGCAGACAAATCTGAGAATTAAAAATCAATTTTGGGTGGTGCCATGAATTAATTTATGGTTATTCTGTTGTTTAATTAGTTTTTTTAATTATAAAATTCGCTTTGCAATTTAATGTAATTAATCTAAATCTGTATGTTACAGTAGGTGGCAAGCTTGTTAAGCATGTTCTCCTTTGCATTAAAAATTGACGAAAGAGGAGGAAAATAGTAATCGTTAGCTATGAACCACTCTAATCAAACAATTTGAAAAGAATTTATTAAATTTTCAAAAGCCATTCTATTCAAATCATGAATAATTCCCCCCTTTTTTAGCTTATGATTATGGACCTCACCATGATATTTTTCTATTCTTTATGTAAGCACACCGACAAGGCGAAATACTAAAAAAGAAAAATCTAGTTAAATGGCATTTATAAATTTCTAGTCAACCTTAATAATGTATGTATACAAATACAACTTAAAATTGTACTGTGTTCTGTCTTCGCAAGAAAAGGAGAGTTGCACTAAAAAAAATAATAATAATAATAATAATAAAAAATAAATAAATAAAAAATAAAAGACATTTTAAATGGTTGGACATGTAAAGACAAAACCTCCAACATATAACATGATGAGGATTAGGATAAAAATAGCTAAAAAAAAAAAAAAGGACTGAGCTTGTTCATAGACATATCTTATCTAGCTGAATTATATGGTACCCACCCATTTGGGTTTGAAACTTGTAATTGTACACAACTATAACCATTGTTTCCTCAAAGTTTCATTAGTTAAATAGGTACAAGTTAGTAAAAGTTGATCCAATACAAAACTTGATCTAAAATCAACTCAAAAATTTATAAGATTTTGTGAACGGTTGAATTATTGATTGAATTTTCTCATTAACATGATTCAATCCAAAAATTCAGTATTTTGAACAAATGCTTGAAAATCTAATTCAAAGTAGACCAACCTAACACTAACCTAACCAATGAATCTTGAATTGATTAGGAATGGTGAGGGGGCATTGAACATGAAATAGTAGTTTTACGCCTCGTAAGCATTCACACCTTGTATAGTGTCGTATCATGTGTCGAACCAGGATATGCAAAAGCACTCAAACACGACACATATTGGGATTATTATTCTCTATTAATGACGCTTTTTTGTATCCGTGTCGTGTTCTTATCAGTGTCTGTATTTGTGTTTATGCAACTTAATTATAGACTTCAATGTGTTCATTTCACTTTACCGAATTCCATTTCAGGCCGTTCTATTATCCCATTTACATTTTTTCTCTTACATATTATTATTCAATCCTTCAATTTTTAGTCGTTTAATTCAGTTTTGATAATTTCAGACGAACTGAACATACCTTTAGTATACATTGGACTTACGGAAACTTCATTGGTTAGCCGTAATAACATTAACTCCCAGCTCATTGATTTCATTTATTTTAACCCCAATGATTGGAGTCAAGGGCTAGTTTGGTAAATTCGAAACAACTATCAACTCCATTCTCTGTCCACCTTTGATGGATCCTCCTCTGCTTTCGCTGTCAAAATTCCTCTTTCCTTTTTATTCCAAACCCTAGATTTCTGTCATCTCCTTCCTCTCTCAAACTCCCAAATACACCCTGTCTGTCTAACCCCCATCCCAATCTCCCTCTCTTTCTCTCTCTCTCTCTTCAATCTGAAACTCACAAGAGAGGGAAGAAGATCACAGAGGTGGTGAGGAGAGAGAAAAGAGAAAAGAGAGAGAAAAACAGAGTAAATTCCCCTCCTTTCCCCCAAATGTACCAATTTTTCCAATTATCAGGAGAAAAAACAGGGGTTTCAATTTTATTGGTTAATTCATTCCTTTGATCCAGATTCCTCTGTTTTCCATTGTGGGTATTTGAGATCTTCATGGATTTCCCCTGATCTTTTGTGGGTTTTTAATTTGATCAAGTTTTCAGCTAAAGTTTGTTGATTTGCTTGTTGGGATTTTGGTTCTGATCAATTTTCCATCTAATTAAGCTGTTTTGGTATCTGGGTTTTGGGTTTTGGATATTGAATATGAGTTCCGAGCCGGATCTTGTCCGTTACGCTTGCATCGCCCACCACCACGGGTCACCGGACTCAACGATTCTGGCCGAGTTCAACTCGGCCGATTCGTCCCTTCAAGACCTTGCCCACCAATGCATCCACCAGGCGCCGCCCCATCATTCTGTTTTCTCTCACTCCTATCGCAACCAGACCTACACCTTCTTGCTTGATGACCCATTTGTCTATTTCGGCATTTTCGAACCGAATTTGCCCAAATCAGATCAAATTCGGTTCTTGGATCGTTTGAAGGAAACCATTCATTATCTGGTCAAGGGTAGCTCAAATTATAAGTTCACCTCCTATTGCTTGCAAGGTGAGCTCCACCCAATTTTCCTCAAATTGATGTCATCAAAGAGTATTCATTTTGATGCCCAACATTTGATCCCTAATGGGGTTCGTAGCATTAACACACCACCACCTCCTCCTCCTGGTTCGGGTTCGAACAAGGGGAGGAAGATCTTGTCGGTGCCAATGTTGTCGTCTTCGAAAATTGGGATAGGGAAAGGGTACAAGAAGAAGAGGTTGTGTGGGGGGAGTATGACCGAGAGCAAAGAGTCGTTGGTCGATAATAAGGTTGATATGATGTCTGATGATGGTGTTAGCGAGGTTAAGAGCAGAGATATTAACTGCCAGGGTGGTGTGTGTTTGATTGATGGCGGAATCGGTGGTGGTGGTGGGAGGCAAAAGGCTAAGAAGATATGGAGGAAACATGTTTGGATTGTGTTGGTTTTGGATTTGTCTGTTTGTTTGATCTTGTTTGGGATTTGGTTGTTTGTTTGCCGAGGGTTCCAATGCATTGAAGGGTAGAGGAGCCGAATTTGTTGTTAGGGATCCAAAATGGTGAATTCTTCGCCAACTTTTTTAAGCAAGATCGTTGATGGATCTTGGGTTTTTTTGTACATTTGATGCTGAAGACTACAAAGTTGTGTACATTGATCCTGTACCATCAAGTTGAAGCAGATATATCTATATATCCCAAGAGCAAGAGTTACCTTCCTAGTGTGCAATGATCAAGGGGATCCTTGGATGTTTTTTGAGCTTTTCGGTCCCAACTCAACTATGGTGTTTTCGGGTAAATCTTCTTTTCTGGAATGATTTATTGTGGAGATGCGATCGTCTAGCTTTTGGTTCTACAGCCCCCTTGATTGATCAATTTCATTTGTAATTCTTTCAATTGTGTATACAGAACACCAATATGTTACTTGTGCAGGCTCTTTAATGAGATATGATTTGCAGTCTTTTTTATCAGTGGATCAACTTTTTTGTACATTTGTTTTGTGTCTTGATAATTGTGTTTATGTTGTTCTCTTGCTATATCTTTGTTAAGCCAGCATAGTAATCTATGCAAGGGAATGAAGTTTATTGTTCAGTTATTGCATATTTTGCACTTTCTGATAGGTTGGTGCTGTTAGTATCAGCAATCAGGAATGTTGTATGTAAAAGCCTCCTTTTTGGCAATAATTTGCTTGTTTGTGCTGATGGTAACAGTTATGGTTGCGACTAGCGACGAGAGATTAGGGTAGGAATTGAGTGGTTAAAGTTTTGAATTGATGTGTGCTTGTTCACAGGACCACTGAGTCCATTACCTGCTGGGAAGGGCATCCTAGTGGGATTTGGTTCTTTTAAGGTTCAATTGGATTTTGGAAGGTAAAATTGTTGGTTGGGTGGTCACTACCAAAGTACACCAACCTTTACAACTTGCGAAGAACTGTGTATTGAATGATCTGTATCATCAACATTCCTCGTATTCTGGTAGAACCAGTACAATTGAAGTATCTAGACATGTTCTGCAGACCATAATTGCAGGCTATTGAATTATTTAGACACTAACAGAGCATATCAGCTAACCTTGCTGAACAGCCATATGCGTGCTTGCGTGAGGCGCCTTTTTTTCTGCTGCACGTTTTGCCTCCGCCACGCTCATATCCCAGTGGCATCTTTAACTCCGCCCTTTTATTGTGAAAGCGCCACTGGAACTTCTGGTCTCTTTTCTATTTGAGTAGGTCTTCTTGTATAGTCTTGAATCTTGAATAGTCTTGAATCTTGATCCACCGTATGAACCAACTACTTGAAAGCAACTCTTACACTTCATAGAAGTGACCCTGGTTGACGATCACTTATAGAGGGATAACTTTTTCATCTTAAACGGGTGACTCTTAATTGATCCATCTTATGTAGGGCTGTTCAAAATCCGGTCCGGACCTGAAACCCGGACCGGACCGGCTTAAAATTCCGGGTTTCGGTCTGGACCGGACCGGTTAAATTCGGTTCCGGTCCGGTCTCCGGTCCATTACTCA
>BSSO01002364.1:0-19568 GCA_030267885.1 Mesembryanthemum crystallinum | reverse complement strand
GCTGATTCATCTGCGACAGTTCTTCAATGGAGTTGACCCTTGCAAAGAAGATGAATGTCAGCCATATAGGAGTGAGATTAAGGGAAAGAGAGAGAAAATCATAGGTGGGATAGAGAGTTGGTTAGTTTAGAGCAAGGAGGAAAAAAAGGGCAAGGGGTATAGCTGTATAAGGAGGGGCATAATTGTCCAAAAAAATAAGAACCGATCGGAATATTCAAAAAGTGGCCGGAGATGGGGTATACTAAAAGCTATTTGCGATATAGGGGGGTTGCTTACAACTTTTTTTTTATAGGGGGGTTTGTCACAAACAAGTGATTATAAAGGGGGGTTGGCGGCAAATTTTTCTTATATTAACCTCCTTCAGTTTTCAGATACAAAGTGGCAGATCAACAACATTTCCTATTGGCACTCAGAAAAACTATGTCCGAAGATAAAAATTCAACAAGTGATACAAGTGAGGTTCATTTAGTAAACTTCATCAAGTAATACTAGTGAGGTTCAGGTATCTACTAGATCTCAAAATAACAGGAATTCAGAACAAAGGGGAAAAGAGGAGAGGGGGTGGGGGGATAATGACATGGAGATCAGCCAAATTGAAGCTTGGCACATTGATTCAGTTCCAAAAAGGACTATTTCATTGTAAACAAATAAACATGTCCAAAGCCACCACTAAGTATGCAAATGAATATTGTTATGAAGCCCACATATAAGGGGAAAATCATAAGCTTTGAGCAAGAATATAACCGAACAATAACAGTTTCATCATTCCATGACAAACAGAAACTTAAAAACAAAATTAAACAAGAAAACTGGGGCTTTGGTACTACTCAGCAGTCAGCACAGTATATTGATCATTTGTATATGTGATACTAGGCATACCGAAAATTTAGCAAGGAAGCACTGGACTCGAAAAACAACTATACTTTCATGGTTTTATGTAGTTGGCCTCCTAGGAAATCATAAATAAATACAACAGACAAGTAGATAGAAAGAGGAAAGATTTCAAAGTACTGAAAGAAGTAAACATGTGAATCTCCAAACTGCTATTAAAAATATCAAGAAAACTACCAAGTATCCATTAAAATAGGCATCATGTTACTATGTAGTAAACCCATCATATAAACAATACCAGGGGCTAGGGCAGGGGAACTCAAAGCACAACATTAAAGAGCATTAAGCCGCTACAGAGTACAGACTGAGCACCAAGAAACAGGGCGCTCTTTTTCCTTGTCCAGATACTTAATGAAACATATCTAAATGCTATACATCCACCTCTTCAAGTCATAACTATATAAAGTACTCATTATATTTAGAATATTTCCCCTACGAAGGAAACTCTTAAGTAAATACTAGGAAACAGAAAGTTAGCAGAACCAATAAAACATTCAATAAACTTCCTAGTAGAAGTAAAATAGGCAAAGACAATTACCTCGGAAAATTCCTCTTCAGGCTCCCCAAGATATCTTGCTGCATTTGATTTTAAGCAGCAAAATTTAGCACGCATATCTGATACTAGTGAAGCAATTGAACTTTCTTTCTCACGAAATGGAGAAATTTTCCAAGATTCTTCAGGATTAGCAGGTGTATAAACGACCCTCGATTTCAACTCCTCTACAACCTTCCGCTCCTCCTTGTTGAACTAAAATTTCAAAGTGACAAGTTAGCCAAGTGCATAACATAGCTAGACTCCAAAATGAACCCATATTATAAACGAGACATACAACAACCTACCATCTCACTAGTTAGCTCCTTTGTACTAGCAAGAGTATAAACGACTCTCAATTTCAACTCCTCTACAACCTTCCGCTCATCCTTGTTGAACTAAAATTTCAAACTGACAGGTTAGCGAAGTGCAGAACAAGCTAGGCTCCAAAATAAACCCATATATAAACGAGACAAATACAACAACCTACCATCTCACTAGTTAGGTCCTTTTTACTAGTGCCATCAGGTACAGCTACACTTTGAATTAAGAATTTGTCATTGCACAGCATATCAGCTGGTGCTTCTTTCTGCGCTTGCATAGTAACTTTGAAAGTGCAAATCAAAATAATAAGCAATTAACTTCTAGAAACTAATAGCCAAGACTTAAAAAAGTGAACTGCCTATACTAGGAATCATTTCTAGTAAACTCCAACAACCCGCAAGCGATATAGTCTTTCAAGTTGTACAATTTCTAATAGCAACATATATAAACTATTCTAAATCCGCAAGGCATAACGATTTTTCCAGTGTACCAATCTATAAATTAGATCAGATCAAACAACAATGAGAATGTAAGCCCAAACATAACAGCATCAACTGCTCTACGAATGAGTGAAGTGTCTTTTGGCAAACAAAGATGAAATTTTTGTGTGACACAATAAGCGCCATCAAAAGCAACCGAGGGAAGAATTCAAATAACACAATATTATGGAACATCAAATAAGTATACTCCTACAATTTTACCTGTAACATCACATGAGGCTCCAGGCAATAGGACATCTGTATTCGGCCGTACGCAATACTTCTTAGTATGGGTTGTCTTAACCTTTTTCAAACAATTTCATTCATCAGATTTATGGAAATCCCACAACAAAGTTATTTGAAAAATTAAAATAACCTCAACTATGGACGATTTAACCAAAAGAAATCCCAACTAAACAAGACACACCAACTTCAATTTTTTAACAGCCAATATTATCTTATGTGCGAATATAACCAGTGTTCATTGATATATTTGTTACGTGCATTTGTGTAAAAAAAGTTGGAAGGTTGGGGTGCTAGGGAATTTTTCTCTAGTTTGAATTATTTGTATCACATAAATGATATTTGAATGATTAAACTTAATTTTTATTAAAAACTAATACTAGTACAAAGAGATATAAACACACCTTAAACGCGACAAACTGCAATGTCTTGTTCGTCAATATCATAGAACACGAACTCTGCCTCCGTAATTCAACTTTTCAAAAGTAAATGTCCCAAGGAAAGAAATCCAAAAGGACAAAACAATCAAAGCCCAGGAAAGCAAAAAGTGCAAACAATCAACATTATGCAAATTAAGTCAAACAAGATAACAGATTACTCTTATGAATTTCTTTCACTAAATATGGCTACAAAATGCAATGATGATACAATCAAAGAACAAGAGACTTACAAGGGAAACTAAGCTTTGCAAGTTGATCTTTAAGATCGCTAGTACTTGTGACGTCCGATTTTGAAGATTCTTGTAAATTAGAGGTCACTGTTGCCACAGTTACAGTGATCTTTGGTTTGATACCTATATATGTTGGTGATGCAGATGAAGTATTATTGTTTCCGTTTTCACAAAATGGAAACCCTTTCCTGGATACTTCAAGGTCTGGCGAGGGAGGATTGGCAAGAATATAAACGACCCGAAATTTGGACTCCCCCACAAACTTACCGTCCACCCTATTGAACTAACATTCCAAATGACCAGTTATTCATGTCCAAAACAACCTCGGTACAATATAAATCCATATATAAATGAGACAAATACAAGTACTTACCATCTCAGGGGTTAAGTCCTTTGGACTAGTGCCATCGGGTACAACTACAGTTTTGATTAGGAATTTGTCACTGCACTGCATATCAGATGGCGTTTCTTTCTGGGCTGCCATTGTAACTACAAAGTATAAGGCGAGATAATATAAGCAATTAACATCAAGAATTGATTGCCAAGAGTTTCTGTTACTTGACACCAGTGACATGGATACTACTGTCAGTTACGGGTACGGTCCGTATGGATCCAAGTGTATGATTTTACATTGTTCAAGAATTTGGACATTAGGACTTTGTCTAAATCTTGACACAAATACAGGGGTACGACAATTACTATTACACATATTTTAGATTCTGAAAGACATTTTCGTGCAATTTTCACACTCACTGTTAGCATATCTCACATTAACTTTCTATCCTCCCTCCCTATTCATCCATTTACTCTACCAGTTTGTAATCAAAATAATGGAAGTGGTCCAACTGATGTTGGGTATCCATCATCTCATATACACAATGTCCGACACAGGTACATCCGTACATGAGATAAAATGAAGAGTCATACTGACATAGGCCTAAGACTCGAGAAAATTATCAACCCTCGTTAGCTAGCACGACACTTGAAACAATCACAACCAACATAGTATTAGAAACTTTTGAGAGTTTTCAGGCTAAAATGAAGTCTCGAGTGTCCTTACCCATGCTGGAATATATATCAAGAATCTGACATGGATACAAATGAAGATTTCTAGTAACATAGCTATGGCCAACATAATCTTTGACACTGTACCATTTCTAGAATATCAACATACTCTTATGAACTGGTCCAATCCTACATAGTAGGAAGCAAGGCACAATGGTTTTCAGCGAACTTATCAATCTATACACCACATATTATCAACACCAATGATTTGCCTCGAGGAGGATCCAATAATTGCAACATATATGAGCTTCAAGAATTGGTACTTTGTGTTTTGATAGACTAATTGAAATTTATGAAGTTTGAAACTATAATCGCCACCAAAAACATCCATTTGGAGAAAACACGAGCAAATCATAAAATAATCTTGTACCTGTAATATCACAAAAGGATCCAGGCAACACGATGCCTGTATTGGGGCGTACACAGTACTTCTCAACTTTGGTTGTTTTGACCTGTTCCACACCACAATTCAGTCATCAGATCAATAGCTAAAAGCCTAGAAGTCTCCCAAACATCAAAAATCACTGATCAGAAACGAACAAACCTTGAATGCCATACACTGATGTCCCTTGTTATGCAAGGTCACAAAAGATGACATCTTCTTATATAACCTAACTTCACAACAGCAAAATCCCCAAAAAATTGAAAACAAAAAATCAATTAAACTTCATTCCGGAAATCCTTAAATAATGCTCAAAATCAAACGCTTTACATTACACAAGATTAGATCCAATTGATTTTGACAAATAGGGTTTTGACTTTGGGGAATGGAAATGACGAGAAAAGAGTGAATAAAGAAGGACTTACAATGGAAACTGAGCTCTTTAGGTTGAATTTGAGGAGGATCGACACTTTTAGGTGCTCCGATTTCGAGTGATAATCTGGAATTAGAAGCCGCCATTGTTACAGGTAAGTAACGATGAGCTCTGCTCTGATACTGTAGTGTAGATGAAGTCAAGGGTTTATATATGAGTGCTGATAAATGAAAATGGAATTGGCTCCAAATGACATCTGACTTTGGCAACGGAACTTCCCGCTACTTCTGCTTCCTCTATCCTAAGGGCCTGTTCGGCAAATTTAGCTGTCATAATAGGTGTTAGCCGTTCTCGTAGCAAGTCTACACAAAGTTTTAGAACCTTCCTCACCCCTTCTCATTTTTATTTTTATTTTAATTTTGAAAATGCAAGAAAGTCAGGACAATCTCGTCATAAGGTTATTATTTTAAGTGGTCGTTTGGTTGCATTTAGGAAGTTGCAATTATTATTAAGTTATGCTTCTCATAAATTTTAACTTTCTTGGTGGTAGTAGAATGCGTTTAGGAAAATGCATTTGGTTGACATGGAAAGTACAAATTTTTTTGACTTTTTCTATTTTGGAGAAGTAGAAGTTCGTAGAAGTTACATACACTTCCTATATTTTCATTGACCAAACAATATTTTGTTTCCTACTTCCTTGACAGTTACAACTCCTGTGTTTGTTGGTGTCAACTAATCGACCATTAAGTATTTTTCATCAACATATTGATGACAGATGGGTAGAAATGAGTTCGATCAAAAGAGCAATAACTAGTACTATAGCAAACCAAACAACAGAGACGAGTTTCTTGGGATCGCTAATTGGCTGTTAAAAAAAAAAATAAAAAAAAAACCGTGAATACCAAGCAAAAAAGAAACAAGATCAACCAATTTAACCAATTCTTCATTTTCTGCTAATAATTTCTTCTTTTTTAATTATTTACTCTTCTTCTATTAAAGTTGAATCTTCTTCATATAGGAGGGATGCTTCAACTATGAATTCTTCAAATCAAACAAATTGGACAAAGAACAGCCAAACCATTTCAACTACTCACCCTTAGCTTGCTCATCAAATGTTGTCAGGACTTTTTCTTTTTTCTTTTCAAAATTCAGGGGAAAAAGTCTACTAATTGCACTACACATTGCACATAATCAAGACTAAAAAATACTCCCTCCGTTCTTGGACAATGATATAAATACACTGAGTGTATAGTTGGTTAATATACATTACCAATAACCACTGAACATGTGGCAATGAAAAAATACATTTATGTCTTTTGCGCCTTGAAAAACACAGCATATTAATTGAGGTAGAGTTACTGCTACCCGTGATTACACTAGTATCGACGAAAACGCCCAAATTTATTTTCTCCCAACACTTTCAGACTTTCGATTATTCTCAAAGGAAACAAAAAAAAGAAAAAGAAAAACTTGCCAAAAACTCACTCTTCCGTCCAATCCACCATAACCAGTAAATTTATTTTTAAAAATAACGAAGAGCACTCCCTATTCCCTAACCAACAAAGGATGCAATTGAATCAATTTATTCAATTTAAACCCAAATTTCGAATTGGAAAACAAAGCTTACCGGCTTTGAAAGTGGAGCTTCTAAGTGGACACTGATTGGGCTGTTTTTGGGCTGCGGGGAGTTGGGTTGGGCAAGGCGGGAGGGGGTGGTGACGCGGTAGGGTTGTGGGTTGGGCTGCCATGGGGTGGGAGAGGCGGAGGAGATGAGAGAGATTGGGGTTGAGGATTTGNCGGTGGTCCGGACGGTGGGTGGGTGGAAGTGTTGGGAGTGATGGAGAAGAGGGGGTTTTTGTGTGGGAGCTTCCAAGGGAGAGAGATGGGTCAAATAAGGGCATTGATGTAAATTTATAATACTGTATTTTGTTTTCACTTTTTAATAATTATTGGTGTATAGTTAGTTATTTCACACTAAGTGTGAACATAGACTTCTCCTCCGTTTTTAAATTAAAGTTACACTTCATAACTTTGTTTTGATAACGAAGGGAAAACTGAATTTTATGATACTAGCATGTATTATTGTTTGTTAGAATTGGTTTATACTAGTAGTAATAATATAGATTAAGCTAAGTTTAGGATGATACCTCATATGAACTGTGATAAAATATGGGAACATAAAAATTGACTTTTAATAAGAATATAAGGGATATTTATTTATATAGTATGAACCAATATGAAACAATTATATTAATATATAAATTCAAAAAATACTATAAATATCCTAAAAATTCAAATATGATCCTAAGCTAGTGTTAGAAAATAAAATAATTCACTATTTAGATTGGATTTATAACTAAATGTAGTAGTCCAATCCAACTACTATCGCAATACAGCACACAACGTTGGGAAGTTCCCAAACAGTCACATAGAAGGGGTCACTTAAGGGGAAAGCCTTGTTGATATAGTAGGTGAACTTTTTCACTTATAAACCAATCACACTCCACACCATTTTCCAATTTGGGACTTGGGGTGTCGTGTTACACTAAATACCCAAAGTGGTGTCCACTTTATAATTGGATACTAACAAATCTATTTTTTTTTCTTAACCATGTCTTATTATCACCAGCCAAATCATCTCACTCTTATACTCCGTCCGTCCCATGTAAACGTTAACAAATCAATTATGGTGCGTAATTTAAGGAGAAATTGTGAGGGTTGTTTATACCAATTTTGCCCTCGAGTGTGAGTGAATAATTTTAATTATATTATAAGGTGAGTGGGTGAATTTTTTATTTTGAGTGTAAAAGAGTTGAGAGAGGATTATATGGGGTAAATAGAGTATTGTATTATTTTAGGGTTAATTTTAGTGAGATATATCGAGGTTTGGCCAAAATACAGAAAGCTATATCGACGTTTGAATAATTACATTGAGTTATACCAATTTAGAAAAGCTTACTGCAAATTCACAAATTCGGTGATCGCAGCACATGAAATGACAATAATACCCCTGAAGGAGGGCTGGACATATCACTCATAAAATGTTAAGATAAAGACTAAAAAAATTAGTAAAATACAATTGACAAACAAAATTAGTATAATGTAAGCACTACAATTTTCAAAAAAAAAAATAAAATAAAAAATTAGCCCTAAATTTATATTTTGATATAAAAGTTTCAATAAGGTATATTGAGGGTAGTATTGTCATAAAATTGCTATTTTAAGCTGAAATTTCACCGTAGTATAGCTCAATGTAATTTTTCAAATGTTAGTATATCTATGTGTATTTTGACCAAACCTTAGTATAACTCACTGAAATTTACCCATTATTTTATTATAGTGTAAAGATATTAGAGTGGTATATTGGTGAATTTTAATGGTAAAAATTGGTTAGTTAAGATTTACATGGGACAAAAATAAAAATAGTTTGTTAGAGTTTACATGGGATGGAGGGAGTACTTGTTATCTATCACTCTCTCCAGCGTGATATCACGCATAAATGATCTAAGGCGTATGACGAATGAGTGTTCAATCCTAGCCCCTTGTAGCCTTCTCATCACATGCTGCCTCTCTCATCTCCTTCACTGGAACTTCCATATATGTGTGATGCGTCCTATTCACCCCATTGTAAACCACTAAATTCTTCACAAAGCAAGTAGTTGGGCTTGGGCCACTTATCTAATTTCACTTAGAACTTTCAAGAAAAATAAGAAAAAAAAAAGGGAAAAAAAAAAAACTAGGTTGGACACTACTTCGAGAATTAGTGATAAATCAAACCCAATATATATGGGAACTATTTTATTTTCGAACACTAGTTTAAGAAAAGATTCAAGTGTCTGTGGCTTAACTTTATTTGACAAACTCACTACTTTGTATTTCCATTTTTTTTTGCTACTGTAACAATACATATGAAACGACTGAATAGGGAAAACATTAAGAAAAATATGGGATGGAGGGAGTACTTATTCTTTTTTATTATATGTTCGTTTTAACATAATGGTGCTAAATAGAACTGAACTGAAAAACTATAAAAAAGTGAGAGAAAATTAAAGTCTGTTTGGCCTAATTTTCAGAGTTATATGTTTCTCTTTCACAAATCTTTAGTCCTCCTCCCTCATCCTTGCTCTATGAGGAGAGAGAAGTGAAGAAAGAGGGAGGAGATCAAGAGAAATGTACGAAAGAGAAACTAAAAAATGATAGTAGAAACTATGTCAAACGGCTTACATAATTAAAATTGAATGTGATATATATAAAAATGATGAAATTAACAAGTCTAAACAGATCTGCATTAAAGTTTGAAATAGGAGTAAAATTTTAATTTTCTAAGCCAATTGTTCTCTTCTTTATTCATTCTAATTCGTGCACCAAAAAGAATACTCGTATCAAATCAGGACCATGTGTTCTTTTAGCTGTCCCACAAAGATTCAAATTAATTTCCCATTACTTTGCGGATCACATGCTTCAAAACAACCTTCACTTCTTTATTATTTACTTCCTCATATGAATTCTTTCATTCCACAAAAATCATGAGAATAGATAGATGAGATTCTCAATCCAAATCCAAGAAAAATGATCCACAAAGTAGCAGTAATCGGATCCGGGTGGGCAGGTCTCGTAAGCGCCCGTGAGCTCAAGAGGGAAGGCCACCGGGTTACAGTCTTCGAAAAAATCCCGACAATTGGTGGTACTTGGGCCTATGACCCGTCTGTTGAGTCCGATTTACTCGGACTCAACCCGGCCCGAGACATTGTGAGCAGCAGCATATACAAGTCCCTACGGGTCAATCTACCCAGGCATATTATGGGCCTCTTGGATTACCCGTTTGTGAGAAAAGAATCGGGTGATACGAGGAACTTTCCGGGTCATGAAGAAGTCCTCTCGTTTTTAAATGACTTTGCCCATGATTTCGGTTTGAATGAGCTGATACGGGTCGGGTGTGATGTAGTCCGGGTGGAGCCCGTCGATGGGGAGAATAATAGGTGGGTGGTCGAATGGCAGACACGGGTCGGAGGATCTGGATTGGATTCGGGTATGGAGGTGTTTGAGGCTGTTGTGGTTTGCAATGGGAAACATACTGAGCCCAAGATTGCTGATTTTCCAGGTATTTGGCTCCTACTTTTATTTACTATATTTTCTATTTTCTATAATTGTCTACTTTAGATAAGAACTTGTGCTTATAATGACATCACATAGAGTCATAAGTGAGTTATCCTACATATAAGTATAGTGCACAAGTACTATAAAAGTATAACTTAACACCAAATAATAGTAGATCATTATACTTAACACCAAATATAGTGGGCAAGTATACTTAACCGATTAACACAAATTGATTTACTACTCCCTCCGTCCCACCATTACATGGTCATTGTACTATTCACACTAACGTTAAAGAAATGGTGAAATTTCATATGTAGAGAGAAAGATAGAGAGGAATAATTATTAAAATGGGTAAATAGGTTGATGGTGGGGATAAATGGATGTAATTTATGTATTTTTTGGGATGAATAGTAGGAGTATGATATATACGTTTGAGTTAGACATAGCTATGCAAACAACAGCCACGTAATAGTAGGACGGAGGGAATATGAAAATTCACTTGATTTTGTACTAATGGTTTGCCAACTTGATTGAACCTATCACTTCATCCCCCCACCCCCAACTACTTCCATAATCTATATTAACCTTACTTCTAATTACTGTTGATGATAGGGAGAGATGTATGGCCAGGATTGCAGTTACACAGTCATAACTACCGCACTCCTGAACTATTTCAAGATCAAGTAATATACATTTAACTTTTATTGAAATTTTGCACTCCACTCCATGAAACTCCCAGTAAGAGCCAAATAAAATTAAGGAATTAAGTTCGAACTTTAAATATCACTATACAAAATGGGATATTAAAAATGATCCTTAACCTTTTTGTAAATAATGCTGTTATAAGATCATTTTCTTTATATTTTGCTATCAGTACTGGACTGTATGTGTGTAAAGTTATCGCGCCTATAGGAGTATATGCTGGATTATATAAAAATCATACTCCCTCTGTCCCACCATTATGTGGACATTGTGCGCATAGCGATGTCTAACTCAAACGTATATATTGTACTATTCATCCCAAAAAAATACATAAATAACATTTATTTATCTCTACCATCAATCCATTTACCCATTTTAATAAGTAGCACTCTCTATATTTGTCTCTACATATCAAATTTCATCATTTCTTTAACGTTAGAGTTAATAGTACAATATTTCCACGTAATGGTGGGACGGAAGGAGTAGATTTTTGATCAAATTTAAGTTATTTACAGGTGGTGATAGTGATTGGAAATGGACCAAGTGCCCGTGACATAGTTAAAGAGATGTCTCCCATGGCAAAACAAGTTCATCAAGCCATTAGAGACAACCCCTCAAACACCCAACAATCCGCCGAATCAGATGCCCACTCCAACATTTCAAAGCACTCAATGGTACTCCTCTAACATAAATTTATGGTTTATTTACGGATTTATATCTGAGGGGTTTTGAGGAGTCGTACATGAAGTTGTCTAAAATCAAACTCTCAATTTCAAGATTAAGCATTAAGATATGGGATAATTAGGCTATGTTTGGCAAAATTAGCTGTAGTTGTTGTTTCAAATCTTGTTTGATAGCTGATAAAAAAAAGAACAAACTACAAGCTTCAGCTTCAAATTATAGCTTTTACTTAAAATCTATCTGTCAAATGAAAGCTAATATGTGTAGTTTTCAAAAATCAGTTGTAGCTAGCTTTTGCTTCAAATTTGTTTGGTAGCTAAAAGAAAAAAGAACAAGCTGTAAATTTCAAGTTGTAGCTTTTGCTTAAAAGCTAATTGTTGGTGCCAAACATAGCCTTATAGTGTCAAGGATTTTGTGCAAGGCATAAAACAGTTGAAAACATTTTGAGCTTAACTATTGAAATTGATATGCAGATAAGCAGGGTTTATGAAGACGGCAAGGTAGAATTTCATGATAGCTCATCAATTTATGCAGATGTCATAATTCACTGCACCGGGTACAGAAAATTGTTGTTTAAATGTTTGTTCATATTTGGTCTATTTACATTATTATTTTTTCTTCAACTCATTTTCTATGGGTGGTCGTGGTGCAGATACAAGTACCATATCCCATTTTTGAAGACAAATGGGTTAGTTACGATAGATGACAACCGTGTCGGGCCTCTTTATCAGCATGTTTTCTCACCACGCCTAGCACCGTGGCTTTCATTTGTGGGACTACCCAACAGGGTGAGAACTATTGCCATCTAATATACAGTATGTTTTTGTCGAGCAAGATTCAAAAGACGTTCATGTGGTTAGGAATATCATCCTCTAGAGATTCGATCATTATCAATCTTTCTGCCTCCTCTATAACTAAATGAGAACAGACTAGATGATATGAAACGTCTGACCTGTTTGGCCCTAAAAATGGACTTACAATTGTATTACTTCATGTAAAGTAAACAAAACACTTGACAAGTAATGAATACATGACTAACCTATTGCGTTTGTCATTTGTCAATCGGACAACAATATTGAACAGTCTCCACCAGCATTGTTAATAGAGTTACAAGCCAGGTGGGTGGCAAAGGTTTTATCCGGCGTAGTAACATTGCCAACTGAGAAAGACATGGAATTATGGGTTAAACAACTCTACAGCAACATGGACAAAGCTGGTTTGCCTAAACACCACACTCACAAGCTTCAACAAGACAAGGTAAATAAACATCACTAATATCATACCGTTTTCTTTTTCGTTAACCAAAAACTGGAAAAGTGAAATCAAATTATCAAACAAGTAAATTGTTCATTGTTTTCTGTTATATGATGGGCAGTATGACTATGAAGACTGGCTGGTAGGCCAGCTGGGACTACCAGCCATAGAGAAGTGGAGAGAGGTGATGTTCTTCTCCATGTCAAAGATCACATCAACTTATGGAGAGAATTACAGGGATTTGTGGGATGTTGATAAGTGGATCCAGGAAGTCCAATCTGCCCATTCAAGCTGATAACTTACCCTATTCGGAAACGATGCAGCGTTAACTTTATTTATTTTTTCTTTGGAAAAGATCCGCAATGTTTGGCATGTGGAAATTGGGAGAATTTCTTCTAAAAAAAATAAAATAAACTGATACTCAAATCTTATTTGATATATACTAGTATAAACAAGCCTGTATGATAGCATCATCTGTGAAACTATCCTCAGCTTCGTGAAAGGAGCAGGGAAGAGCGATAGTGATGAAAGACAATGAAGAAGAAAAGTGCAGGATTGATTTAGCAAAAACCAAGTGCTTAAGTACAAAAACACCTACATCAACCTCCCCCCCATGTTGACTTGGGGTGAAGCAAATCCTACATTAGTTTCAGTTTATAGCCAAGTAATAACACCTAACTGGCAGTGTCGACTGTCTAGTCCCAAAAAAAAAAAAAAAAATAAATAAAAAAAATGGAAAATCACATTATCCAACAGGCTACAAAATATCTTTACAGTTTGTAAAGAACCTGGGAAGCTGCATTGAAGAGAAGCAGATGTTCTGCACATGTTTGTTTCGGCATCCAGGAAACGGTTTTTTGGCATATATTGTGATTCTTATGTTCTCTTCAGGAAGTACCCAATTAGAAGGCCCACGATAGCAATCAGTACCACATACAACATGGACACGCCACCACTGGAACGGTTTCTGCTGATTTCTCTTCTCAGTGTTTCCTGTCAGTCACAGCACGACATTAGAGTAGAAAATAGCCAGAGACAACAGAAAANAACTCAGATAGCACGAATCAAGATCATAGCAACCCTTGTAAACCAACGAGGTTAAGTAAATCAATCAAAAGGTTGTGCAACCAAACCATGTGTCATCTGGTCAAGTGAAGTCAGACCAGTCAACTAAATCTTGCGGTGCATTTTCATAAAGGACCATGTCCATAGGTATCTATAGGTCAACAACTCTTAATTCTGATGCACCAAAAGCAAAATGTCAATGAATAAAACAAGCAAATTAGTGAATTTCAAAATCACGATTTGCCACAGAAATCCAGCACAGGCTATAGTACATCTCCAAACAGTATCTTCCAAAGAATAAATCAATCCTAAGCCCATCCCTTGTATTATTGGTGCCTAAGTCCACGCTGTTTACTTTTACCCATATTGCGGCTATTGCCCCACTAGTCTATTGCCCTTTCATATGAAATATAGAGCACCCATCTATGGTAACCTATTTTCCTGCCTTTTCTAGCTTAGTAACTGCACCACATCAAAAGGTACATTTGCTATAATACATCCACGAAATCAGCATAGAGTAGAAGACTGGACAAATGAACCTGCAGCTAAGCCCTTGAAGATGAAAGAGAGCAAAATCAAATACTAAGTTGTCAAGGTAGTCATACATGTAAAGAATGTGTTGTTTAACAATGCTAGCCAGCACAACAAGAAAAAGCTCTCAAAGAGAGCTAGAAATCGGAGAGAATGCTAAATGAGGTAGCAAAATAGAAGCAAGAAGTAACGGCACTTCTCGCAAAGGGCAAAATTGTGGCCACCTTCTACATAAATGCAAAGAAGTCAAAGTCCCAATCCTGATTTACTAAAAAGAGAACCCTGAGGGGCTAGCTCAACTGGTAAGAGCTCTGAGAATTATTCTAGAGGTCCCTGGTTCGAGTCACCCTTAAGACCACTGGAGGTTTTTCTAGCCGTTAACATCAGGTCCCATGGGATTAGTTGGGCAAAGCTCGGATACCCATGTTATCAAAAAAAAAAAAAAAAAAATACTAAATAGAGTAAGGAAGTGAAAGCAATAAAAACTATAATTCCTATTGTAGTTAATCGGCTGTTGGGTTAGTGCCTCGAGCTTAAATCTACTACTCCCGAGTCCCAACACATAAGAATACAGGTGCCACCAATCCAGGCATTGGGAAACTGCAAAAGATGGATTAGAAAACAAAAGAGGTAGCAAAAGCCACTATTAGTCCTATCTCAGTGAAATTGGCTTTGTCTTTAGTTTTGTCCAGCATCCCTAAATAGCAATGTATCATTCATAACAATGAAAGTAGTAGGGAGAACAGAAGCACATTCTGTCTATGAGCTTTAGATTAGAATGGAGTATTTTTTAGCCTATTAGTTACAAGTTCCCTCTTTTTAATAACAGAATTAGTGGACCAATGAACATCTCATACAAAAGGAAGGGGATACCAGTTGCAATCTTCACATAAGATTGTTGTAGCAGAAATAGTGGACCAATAAACATCTCATACAAGGGAATGGAGGGCATACCAATTCTCGACGAAGTTTCTGATTTTGTTGAACGGCAGCATCTTTCTCATCAGCCAACTTTGAAATCAAAGACGGTTCCTGAGAGAGACATGTCCATCAAATATTCAGTTATAAGAAAGTATCAATATCACTCCAAAAGGAAATGCAATACAACATCACAATGTTTAAAAGAAAGATAAAACAACTATATTCCTTGCAAATAAGGAGGTCATGGACTTACTCCAGCATATACCAAGATCTATGTACCCACAACACCAAATTAAACCTCACTAGTATACATCAAGTTAACCTCTTTAGCCATAGCCAAAACAAGATTAATGTCAGACTGAAGCTTCAATATTTGAATTGATGCTCCCGAATGAGAAACATAAGAGAAGTCAGCAATATTTGAATCCTATTATGTCGACCTCATTCAGTCCACAATAATACCCATATAGCATAAACACTGATGAGTTGTTCGAAACATTTGTGCACGAACAGTGGTGGATGAGGAATTATATATCAAGTAGTAGTCTATAATCTATGCAGGATATACACTATTATATATTAATAATTAATTTCTTTATGAAACATACAAAAATGAAAAAAGCATATAATATGGGTATGCACTTGTATACCCTTGGTGTTATGCAGATCCCCACGAGGCCATGACACAGCATGTTTCTTTTCAATCTTTATCATTACTCCACATTTGTTTTAAGTGACAAAACAGTTGTACTCAAACAGAAAGCGAAAAAAATTCTAGATTAAGTAAAATCAGGCAGAGATAAATACCTCAGAATATTTCTCTTTAGACTCCACAAAAGTGCTTGTTGCCTGTAGTTTTAGCCACAGAATTTAATATGATTTTAAACAAATAGAAGGTAGAAGCACATGCTTACAATATGAACAAAGTTAGGCATAAAACATGCTTACAGCTGATGGTAATGAAGTATTTTCATATCCGTTTTCATGAGGTGGAGAGTCTTCCTCTGCTTCTTCAGGGACTGGTGAGGGAGGATTAGCGGGTATAAAAACAACCCTCAATTTGAACTCCTCAACAACCTTCCCCTCCTCTTTGTTAAACTAAAATATCAAAAAGAAAAATTACACAAGCCCAAAACAAGCTAGGAATCTAGGATCCATAGTGAAACTCGTAAATAGAAAACACATTACAACTATCCTACCATCTCAGTGGTTATGTCCTTTGAAGTGGTGCCATCGGGTCCGATAACACTCTGAACCAGGAATTTGTCCTTGCTCTGCATATCAGTTGGTGATTCCTTCTGTGCTTGCATAGTAACTAGTAGCATGAACAATTTCATAATCAATCAGCTATAGAACGCTTAAGGTCACGACTCCAGAAAATGAAAACCCTAGCTAAGCACAATTATAGTCAACTCAAACAGGTCACACTCAATATAGTCCTTTTAAGTGTACCATTTCTAAATTAAGCTACACATAAAACTCGTTAAATCATACAATCAACCGTTGGTTTCAGTGTACTGATCTATAAACACGACTACGATTTACACCATGTAGGATCCACAAATTACAGCATCATCTACTTCAACAATCATAAATATAACATTGAAAATACAAGAAGGTCATGCAAAACTTCACCTGTAACATCACACGTCCCTCCGGGCAACACGACGCCAGTATTGGGGCGTACACAATACTTCTTGGGATTGGTTGTTTTAACCTTACATAAATACAAAGTTATTCATAATATCAATAAAACTTACCCAACAAAAACACATCACAAATTATAAAAATTAAAACTAAAATGTAGAAAGACAAAAGAAACTACCTTGAAGGCGACATAGTTGTTGGTCTTGTTAGTTAACTGCATAGAACATGAACTCTGCTTCCTCAATTCAACTTCACAAGATAAAAAAAAACCCAAAATCAGAACCCAGTTAAAAATAAAAATAAAAATAAAATCAAATTGTTCAGAAAAGGCTTACAAATGCACACAATTGACTAACATTCAAGCTCACACAAAAATCAGGTCAAATCAAGCAGCATAACCAAAGAACTTCAAACAATTTTAGAAATTAGGGTTTTGAAAATGCAAATGATGACAGAGAGAAAAATAAACTACTTACAGGGGAATTTGAGCTCTGTGGGATGAATGTTTAGCAGATCGCCAGTACTCATGGTTCCAAAATTTCAATTAAATTTCTGGGAAGATGAAATTCCCGCAAAGTTTGAGGAATTTTCTGGTGGAGAAATTGAACGGAAAATTCAAATCAGAGCTCAAAAGCAAAACAAAACCCTCAAGTTTTTGCCTTTGCGTTTTTATTTGCTGGGTTTTTCGGTTTTTTTTTTCATTTATTTATTCTGACGCCGGTCACGTTCAACTTTGTGGGGTACATCTTTAGGTTTTTTAAATAAAGTTTGACCGGTAAATGCGTTTTGACTAAATAGCCCTTATGATTTTTTAAAATGTTAAGGCAGAATGTAGTATATGAAAGGCAGGATATTGAGGGGTAAAATGGGAAATGTGGATGTGTTGTAGCAGAATGTTCTTTAATGTTTTTTTTTAAAAAAAAATTAATTATCAGTGTATTGATTAACTACTAATGGAGCTTTCAAAGGGTGGCAAAGATTTGGCTCCACCAAACTAAAGTAGACTTTGTTTCTTTAGTGGTAGGGGTGTCTGTTAGAAATTACTAGAAATGAAAGGTCTTACTTTTCCTTAAAAAAGAAAAACAAATCCTTGTTTGCTCTCTCTTTTGATTTGAGCCTCAACTGTATAAACTCGTCACAAAAGGAAATTATGTATTCTCATCGCAAAAAAGTAAACTATACATATGCAAATACAAAAAATGTTGAGATCTTCTATTTCCAATTTTCCATTGAAGTAGATCCGACATATCTTACAACGCTATATGAACAAACTACAAACGAATTAGTCCTAAATCAAAAAAATGGAAACTAGGGTGTAAAAGGAGGAAGAGAGAAAATTAGAAAAGAAAGAAAGAGGAAGCTATATAAAGTACAATGCATTATTAAGGTATATTCATTTTTATTGAATTGACTTGATCTAAAAGTGAATGAATAAGAATAAGGTAGATAAAACATGAGTTGTAAAATTTATTAAACGAAATTAAATCGTGGTAAGCAAAACAGAAAACAATAATAACTTAATAATGAATTGTACCTACAATGATATCACCATGAACCTTATAAGACCCTACAACCTAGACACAAAAAAGTAGAAAGATAAAGCAACAACTAGAAACTTTACAACAAGGCTACATGTGGCCACAACCCAATACATACAAGTAGAGCTGGCTAAGGCAATGGCTGACTCGCCCTACACGAAATACTCACTCACCAACAACTGAGATTGATGATAATCATCACAAAATAAATGGCTTGTTGATCAACAGAAGAAACATTTAGCACAGGATGAGAATCCTCCCCATTTCCCCATTTACGCATTACCCTTCTAGATGATTGATACGTGTATTATATTATTTTAAAATAAATACAAAGTCATACTACATCCGTTCTCAAATGAAAGTGACGCTTGACTTTTTGAGCCGTTTTTGACTCAAGGCTACACTTTATATTTTTGGACAATAAAATTCCCAAATTTGACAAAAATATCCACTTGCATATCCTTCATGTATAAAGTGTCATAATTATCTTTTTTAAGTGTATTTGGGTAACTTTGTCTCCCTCCAAAATGGGGAGATGAATAGTGTAGCGTCACTTTCATTTGAGAACGGATGGAGTACCATTATCCACGTGCCAATCATCTAGAGAGATAATACGTAAATGGAGAAAATTGGGTAATGAAGAGAATTCTCATCATTTGGCAAAAGCTACAATATCATCATTAACGACACAAGGCCAAAACAACATAACAACAAAACAAAAGCCAACAAGATGAGCTTGTGGGCTGTGGGTGTGGCTCAAAGCCTGAAACATCATATATAGCTGGCATTCGAAGACCGACCGCTCCTAAGTCCTACCAACATTCCATGCAAAGTTGTCATTTCTATTAGGATTTTTTGCAGAGAACCCCCTTTTATAATACATTTTTTTGTAAAAAACTCCCTTATATATATTTTTTTTTTGTGGGGAACCTCCTTATAAGTTACTTTGGCCATAATCAACCCTCCTTGTTCAATTTTCCGACCAATTTATGGGATATTATGACCGACTTGCCCTTACGAAAATTTTCCAAATGGGTTTTTCTTTACCCTTTAGATCTCATTTGATTCATACTTGACATTGTTGTTGAAATTCATATGCTAAATTTTCCAAAGGTGAAGAAAATACCCATTTGGAAAATTTTCGCAAGGGCAAATCGGTCCTAAAATCAC
>BSSO01002363.1:0-19580 GCA_030267885.1 Mesembryanthemum crystallinum | reverse complement strand
CCCCCCCCCCCCCCCCCCCCCCCCCCCCCCCGAGGAGCAATCAACAAACCACTTATTTACCACATTTTTTCACTTGGACTTGCTGACAGTTGCACCAAAGTGTTCAAAGGATTAGATTTGGTTATTTTTAGGATTTTATTTTTTATTTTTTATTTTTTTTGTCTATCTGGAGCATCTGCATGCCTTGTTATGTATGGTAGGAAGAATCTATGCTGTAGCCAGCAATATGTGCTCTCTAAACATGTTACTTGATGGGTATTCTAGCTGGTAATGTTTCAACATCCCCCTTCCCCTAATTCTATGTGCAATTTAACGACACCGTAATTTTATTGAAAGTTGATTGTGTTATGTTCCTCGTCACATTTCTCTTGTTTGTGCATTATAGCTGTTGAATTCTAAATACTTAGGAACTGCTTTACTAGAGTCATGCAGTAGTCTGTAAGAACTGAGAAGTTGGTGGTGTAAGAACAATAATTACTGTTGAGCAATCACAAGTGACATGGTGTCATTATTTTGCTCTAATGGTTCCAACTATAGGAACTTAAATTTTTTTGCTCTGGCTTTAGCTGATGAAAGACTGTATGTGGAAGTGAGAAATCAGTATTCTTTTTAAATACTACTCACTATTGTACATGAGCTTTCGATGGATATGCAACTCCTCTCTTGTACAAGGGTGCCCCTTTGTTGGATGTCTGGAAATTACTTGTGAAGAAATGGGTGCACATACTCTCTGAATATGTGAGAATAGAAGGGATGTATTATTAGTTGATACAATGTTTTGTGATCTACTATAAACTCCCTATGTACCAGAATAATTTAATAACCTTTCAAAATGGCATGGTTTTCAAGATTGAATCTTTTAGAAAAGGATGATATGAAGACAGTAAGGACTTCAAATGTAACTATAAGCAGTGGCATTTTCTATGGGACTTGAAGACAGGGACCACGGTGTGGGGGGGGTGGGGGGGTGGGGAGGGGGGCTACATGTCAATCTTTTTGATTGTTGGAGTCTCCTGTAGGTAGGCCATGATAATTTCAGACCTTGGTCATGGTCTTGCTCATTTTTGGCTGACTTTGCTTTTGTCATTGATGCAGGTTGCACGCACAGGCACTTACGCTGGCTGCACTGGTTGGGGCTGCGGGAGTCGAGTATCTTGACCGCAGTAAAGCACAATCTAAGGATGACCCTTACCAAAAGTTTGTTCCTTTGGATAACTCACACAAGAACTAGGTGGAGTTGATGTAATAAATCCTTACGGAAACGAAAACATAGTTTTGAAATACAGATATACATTGGGAGCGCTGATTTTCTGCCCTCTGTATATTAGTAGGATGTGTTTATTATTTCAATTTCTTTACCAGATATATTCTTGCTGAATGTATACTATTTCAGAAATCAAAGGTATTGCTATGTAACATGCCGTAAAATAATGCTACAATTTTCAAGAGCAATGCAGTAAAACTAGTAAATTTCTGAAGATAGTGATCTGTGTTGTTTTTACAAAGTGTCTTCTCATAGGACACAAAGCATTTGGCAATACTGTGTTTTGAGTAATTGTTCAGTGATCTTTGAGTCACGTTCTTCTGATCACCATTCCCTATCGAAAAGTCGACTCTTTTCTAGTTCTCCACCTTCAATTGGTTCTGCCGACACTGAAACAAATTGTCAAATTATAATGCTTTGAGTTGAAAAGGAGCAAAGTTACCAGTATATTATTACATTCACACATATCCTGTGTGAACTGAACTGTCGGTTTCATTTTGCCTGTGCTTCATCCTTCAATTAACTGTATTTTTCTGGATGCACTGGTTACAACTAGAATGAGAAATCTTATAATTAAAATTAGAGGTTTGAGTGAATAGTGAAATCATCACTCAGACATTATATTAATCATGATTAAATAAGAGATAAATGATGTTTTCTAGCAAAAAGATTCTACAGCAAAGTATAGGATCATATGAGAATAATAATTATACCACCTTTCTGGTCTGCATAATTTCCCTTTTTTTTTAGTTTTGCTTTCCTTTTCTTCCTCAACCCCCACTTTCCTGGGGCTACACCACTCACTCATCACTAGTCATTACATGTAAACATCACCATAAATTCTCTCTCCTTTACAAACAATGGCAGATGCAAAACCATTGATTTCAATGCTTTTTAAGCTGTTGAGCTTCTTCTTTCTTCTCACTCTTGCATCAACCAAATGCATTGCTAGTAGAAGCTCTACTTCTCCTGCAGCTAACAATCCCAGAATTTGCAACTTCACGTCGATCTATCAGCTCGGCGACTCCCTCTCTGACACCGGAAACTTAGTTCTTGAGAGTCCTACCGGAGCTATCTCTGCAGCCTTTGCTCGGCTTCCTTATGGTGAATCCGTCTTTACGCACCCGACTGGCCGCTGCTCAAATGGGCTTTTGATGATTGACTTCATTGGTAACATTTCCATTTTACATCTTGAATTGGGTTCTTGAGCTTATTGTTCTGAACTTTATTGGTTTTTACATGTTCTCCATCTCAACATCTCATTGGATTCTTCTAATTTTTCTCTTTACTTGATGCTTTTAGAAGCTTTTCTCTTTATCTATCTCTTTTTTTTTTTTTTTTTGGTGGGTGGTTAGAGTTCACTTTGGGCAGACAATGCATATGCTTCTGCTCTCTTTTTGGGCATGGGTTGTCATTAATAACTTCAGCCTATTGGTCTAATTATATTACTTAGACCATAAAGTCAATTTGAACTGCATATATATATATATATTGTTGTCATGATCTTGAATAACAAATGATCAACTAGATTACCCTGGTTTTGAATTCTTAATATCTGAATCCATATTAAATCTGACAAGTGAACTCGATCAGAATAACGTGGTCTGACAAGATTTAGCCTGCAACACACTATACTTTATTTAATCTGGTCAGCTTAGATTCATAGCACCATTTAAAAACAGTTTTTTCATACTTGGAAGAGTACTATGATCTGTTTAATTGCCTAATAAAATACTGCATCTGAATATGATAATCTGATATAATTTTATTGGGATTATTTACTGCTAATTGTCACCAGATCAGTTATTGGACTTGTTACTGTTTTGATGATTATTAACAGCAAAGGGTGTTGGTCTTCCGCTCCTCAATCCTTACTTAAAGAAAGATGCAGTTTTCAGTCATGGGGTAAATTTCGCGGTCGCTGGTGCCACAGCATTGCCAGCAGAGTCTCTTGCAGCTAAAAAAGTTGCCAACTTTGTTACAAATAGTTCTCTCAATGTACAGCTTGACTGGATGTGGTCATACTTCAACTCCATTTGCTATGATGATAAAG
Source organism: Mesembryanthemum crystallinum (assembly GCA_030267885.1). Classification (NCBI taxonomy): domain Eukaryota; kingdom Viridiplantae; phylum Streptophyta; class Magnoliopsida; order Caryophyllales; family Aizoaceae; genus Mesembryanthemum; species Mesembryanthemum crystallinum. The sequence continues at coordinate 16,263 of BSSO01002363.1, read as the reverse complement.
GTACGATTTACAAGTAACAATGCACTTATGATTGCTCGGTTTACTTCAATCAAATTGCGTGAATTGATTTGAAAAGAATCCGAATGAATAGTAATATGTAAGAGAGAGCAAGTTTCAGATCAACACATAACAGATCGAGCCAAATGAAATATGAGAAATTTCAGATTTGGCAGGATCTATTTAATCAAAATGAGTATGGTAGACTGGTAGTCGAATAATTCATGGTCGTACAAGGTACAATGCACATCTAACTAATCGTGTCGTGTCATTTGAACATAGATTGCGCGGAAAAACTTGAAAAATCTCTATTCATTGTTGGGGAGATTGGAAGCAACGACTATTACTATGCATTGTCCCAAGGGAAAACACTTGGGGAAGTGAATAGCATGGTGTTCGATGTTGTCCAAGTGATAGTTGAAGGTGTTCAAGTATGTTCTCAGAAATTTCTTTTGTTTCTGAATAAATGTAGTGAGTCGTGGTATTTTTGTAAGGAGTGATTAGTACTAATCTGTTTTTAATAATGCCAGAGGTTGATCCAAATTGGTGCTTCCAAAGTTATTGTCCCCGGTATCTTCCCACTAGGCTGCTTCCCAGCCTATCTTTCAGCATTCCGAGCCAATGACACAGCAGCAGCCTTAGCCTATGATGAACATCGATGCTTGAACGGCCTAAACAATTTGTCGATCCATCACAACGTTCAGCTCCAACGAGCTATTAAGGAGCTGAGACACGAGCACAAGAATATTAACATAATTTATGGTGATTATTACAATGCATTCAAGCGGCTTCTTGTGAACGCTCCTCGTTTCAGTAAGAGCTTTTTCCGCACCCAAAACTTACACTTATTCGTTTTAGGCCCTGTTCATTTCATAGATTATATATTGCATTTAATTCAATTCAGTTCAGTTGTGCGACTTTCTTTTTCTCTCACGTGTTACTTATTCATCCGGTTCCCATTCAAGTCAGTTCAATTTAGCAATCATCAATTGAAATGAATAGAGCTTTAACAGTTTAACCACAGAGAATTGAACTATTTCAACACTTTCAGGATTCAATGGTGGTGCATTCGATCTTAAGCAGGCATGTTGTGGAACTGGAGGGCGATATAACTTTACTCCGACAAGGATGTGTGGAGCTCGAGGAGTATCGGTTTGTGCTAATCCTGATAGCTACATAATCTGGGATGGAATTAACTTGACACAACAGGCATCTAGGCACTTGGCACGACTTCTTCTTCGAAGTATATTCTCTTGCCTTAGACATCCACAGTAAATGAATTAGAATACTTAATCCCTTTTATTATACCTTCCGAGTTTTGACCATTCAGGAAATTATTCTTCGGTTTTCATTAATGCACCCCCCTGCACCTACTGTATTTGATCTATACATATAAATTCTCACACTAGATGACATTGTAACCCTCAGATAGACTTTCAGATTGTATAATCCCTGCATTTTAGCATATGTGTAGGAGTTTTGGTTGGTAAAATTTTCTTTAAGTTCGTGCAAAATCTGCCTGCATCAATTAATTCCTCCAAGATCATAAAGTTATCTTTAAGTTCGAGCGAAATCTGCCTGCATCAATTAATCCCTCCAAGATCATAAAGTTTATGAGTGATATGCATTTTCTATACTGTAATTAGGGTGGTTAGGCTAATTTCAGTGGCAACACATAAGTCATTTTTCAACTGAAAATGGCATGGTTTGCATGTTCCCTTAAACACTGCTTAATCAAAGCCATGCAAATCGTACCTCACAATTAACAGCACTCGATCACAAATCCTAGTAGTAAATTATATAACCAACAAACACTAAATTGAAATCAGCAAAGAAAGGTTCACACTTCATCTTTATCAAAATAAATGGAGGCACATCCAGGATTCTTTTATCAAGACGACTCGTACAATATCATTGAGACCCTGAGTATCGCTTCGTTTCTCCACCTCAAATTCGTAGTAAACCTTGTTATAATCATCGTTGCCATTGCCTTCTTCCATTTTACGAGGAGACGACAAACCCAAATTTACCTTGTTGATTTCGTGTGTTTCCGACCCCCAAATACTCTCCGGACCCCATCATCCAGTTTCATAGAACACATTGAGCATATGCATGGCAGTGATGGGTATAGCAGAGCAGCAATTGATTTCCAAAAAAAGATGATCACAAGGTCGGGGATTGGGAACGAGTCACACATGCCAACGGCAATGTCGTTCCTCCCCTCAAGAACCTCCTTGAAGTATGTAAAGGAAGAGATGGAAATGGTGTTCTTTTCAGTTGTCCAAACACTCCTTACAAAACACAAGATGGACCCAAAGAGCATTGATGTCCTTGTAACCAATTGTAGCCTCGACTCCCCAACACCTTCCTTGGCCGCTATGGTTATAAATAAATTTGGGTTTCGAAGTGATGTGAAAAGCTTTAATCTCTCAGGAATGGGGTGTAGTGCTACATTGATCTCCCTTTGCTTGGCTAAGGACTTGCTTAAAGTTCATAAGAATTCATTGGCCTTGATCCTTAGCACTGAGATTGTGTCCGCTAATCCTTACCGAGGGAATAACAAGTCTATGCTCCTCGTTAATTGCTTGTTTCGAGTAGGAAGTTCTGCCGTCTTGCTCTCTAACCGTGATTGTGATAGGGAAGTGGCTAAGTATGAGCTACAACACCTTGTTCGAACCCATCTCGGTGCTAAGGATATTGCTTACAAGTATGTATGTCTTAGTTGTTACTCGTTACATATTCTTTTTAAACTGGATTTCAATGTGGAGTCATATAAAACGTGGGAAGACAAGTTTCCAGCCAAAAACTGATAGAACTCTTGAAAACTTTACCAACTAAGCTAGTTAACGTCTTTGTATCAGCCATATAGATAACACCAACATTTAAAGAGAGAATCTTTTGAGAGATCACTTGTCCAATACTAGCTAACTCATGATTAAGAAATCACATATACTTCAGAGAACACAACGCAAGACACAACATGATCTTGATTTCACTTGGTAGTTGACATGTGTAGGTTCAATAGAAACTAGGAACCACTATAAACAAATATTTTGATCAAATTCATTGATTACTACTACATTATATTGATCATCTGATCTGAGTCTGAAATCGAAAATTGTCAATTATTATCAATAGACATAAAGAGATTCAATCTAAATTTCGCAAATTTGTTGCCATTACAGAACTGTATATCAAGATGCGGATGAGGAGGGCAAGGTAGGGGCAGCTCTATCAAGAGCAATCGTGGAAGTAGCAGGGGAAGCTCTTAGGACCAACTTGGCAACACTAGGAACCCTAGTGTTACCCTACTCGGAGCAAATGCGATATGTCTATTCCATCTTACATAAGAAGTTTTGGCCATCGAAAAACAAGCAAGGTTCTTACATGCCAAATTTCAAGGTTGTGGTGGATCATTTTTGCATCCATGCAGGGGGAAAGGCCGTGATCGAGGCAGTTAAAGATCGTTTGAGTTTGAGTGAGAAGGACATCGAAGCGTCTAAGATGACACTCTATAGGTTTGGGAACACATCCTCTTCCTCAACTTGGTACTCTTGGTCATATCTTGAAGCAAAGGGGAGGATTAAGAGAGGGGATAAGGTTCTTCAATTGTGTTTTGGGAGTGGATTTAAGTGTAACAGTGCTGTTTGGAAGTGTATTTCTAAGGTAAATGTAAGCAATGATGTGTCCAATGCATGGTCTGATAGGATACATCGGTACCCTGCTGTTGTACCTGAGGTCATAGATCACTGAATTTGAAGTACAGTATTGGTGTTACTACACACCACTAGATAAAATTTTAATAAACATTTGACATGAATCAATGAATGTATGCATCATTTGAGTACGTACTCAAATTCTTCAAATCTCAAACATATTACTCTAGTAGCATTTTCTTTTTATGATCACTTAATATAGTAAAATGATGATGATGGTGATGATTAGACATTTATGAGGATGGTTAAGCCTGGAGAGCAGAATTTGGAAGTCATTGGAAGGTATATGCCCTTGTGAAGCCCATATGTTGATGTGCCACAAAAGATAACTTTCCTTTCTTGTAGTCACAAATTTTCAGATAGATAGAGATTTTGTAATAAGGGAGTAAGCTATGATTTTAAAATCGGACCCGTTGTTGAATAGGCCAGCTTCTAATTCAATAGTTTAACTAGTCCGACTGGTTGGACTGTTTTGATATACATTAATTAATAGCTTCATAATAGTTAATAAAACAAAAATAGTATAAAGAAAAGTTGAAAGTTGTACATATGCATCCAAAAAAGAAAATAGTAGTCCTAATTTGGTCGGTTCTCAGTGGCCAGTAATTGGTTATGATCGGATAGGTAACTGGTGCTCTAACAAACCATACTAGATAGAATAATGTTTCCTAATTGATGAACCGGATCCGTCTAATTTGACTTTCTGAACGTTACTAATTTGGTGATAGCCGATTGTTATTGAACCACTTCAATTTTTTTATTGTGTTCGGTCATAGAGTTTATAATAGGGTTTAATGGGTTTGACTTAATCTAACCATTATAATAAGGTTTATTCATTTAACCTTATTTGATCCCGTTGTAATTCAGCTCAATTCAAGTCATGTCAACGACCTACTTTTTAGTTCATTTCAGTTCGATTTTGATACTTTGAGTTAAAAATGAACCTAAGGCATCCTGAAATGAAATTTGCGTGGTGGTACGGTAAACTAGTTGAAGAATTAGCTAGTGGTACTCCGTAAGGATGACGTTGGTTGAACAAAATAAAGGGTTGAAATGATCCTGTGGTGTGACTAGTGTCATTGTCATTCTTTTACCTACAAAATCTACTTTCACTTACACACATTGACACATACACACAAAGAAAAAGAAAAGAAAAAAAAATCACTCAGGATGTTTTTGACCTTGTATAGTTCTAATACAGTGTAGCACTAGTAGTAATAATGTTATGTTATCCAACGATGCATGTACCACAAATTTTGCTTAACTTTTGTGTTTTTACATCTCTCTCTCTCTCTCTCTCTCTCTCTCTCTCTCTCTCTCTCTCTCTCTCTCTCTCTCTGCTGTAGTGCTGTCTGCTCTGCTACATTGCGTGTCCAACGGCCTCCTTGTCTCTTCCCAGATTTATTCCCTTGCTGCTTTTACTTTCTCTCTCTTTAATTTCTTTATTTCTCTCTCTAGAACGTAACTGTGCTTCCATTGATTTGCAGAGGCAGTAATAGTCATGTTTACGCCATTGCTTGTGTTTTAAGGTTTTCTTTGTCTCTTTGCCTTTCCTCTTCAATTTCCAACATTTACTGTGCTAGAACGCAGAAAAACTCAAGTTACTACTATTACTACTACTAGTACTGTTATTTTTACTTTTCCCTTGTGTTTCTGGTTTTAGTTCCCCTAGATATATATACTCCATTTGAGAACTTTACCAATCTGAGTAAGTTTAGAATAGTTACAAACCAAACAATAAATTACCAAACTATACTACTATGGGATGGGTAGTGGGATTGGTGGGTAAGGTTATTGCATGCCTTGCACAATTGCACCTAGTCATGCCCATATATATTGGCGTGTCGGGTTGGCCTAACATGATTCAACCATCAACCAAGCTAGCTTGTTGGCATGATTTATTTACCAATCTGGCCTAGCTTGACTTGGTCGAATTTGGGGAGTGGGATCATTTTTGGCCGGTAGATTATAAGCTAATGAATTAGTCCAATACGACTTGTTAAACTTGATTTAAACCAAATTATCGTCTAGATTAAGGCTCATAAACCAGCACGTGAACAAGCTAAGCCATACATTTCTAGTTTTATATCTTGTGTTGTAATTCTTATTGTTCAAGTTTTCATTATATTTTAAGTATTTTATTCCTTTCATGAAAATGATATTGTATTATACTCCCTCTGTTTTTTTATAAGTGTCGTTTTCGCTTTTCGAGGTCGAACTTTGACCATCAATATCTTTCAAAATATATAATCAAAAATTATGAAAAGCATATATTATGACAGTACTTTTCGATACGAATCTAGCGAGTATTTTTTTCATATTGTGAATCAAAGTAAAATTTTTACAATTCAATAGTCAAACTTGGACACGAAAATCTAAAACGACATTTAAAAAAAACGGAGGGAGTAATTCTTTTTTTTTTTTTTTGTTATATATTACTTGAACTTACAAAAACAGATTTGTTAAAAGTCCAAACATGCAAAGCAAAAAGTAAGGACAAATAATTGTGGAAGAAAATATATTTTTAGGTTGTCAAAAAAAAAAAAATGATTCGCTCGTTTGAAGAACCCGTACAAATTGGGCCGAGCCGGTTCACAGGTCGGTGAATTGAGCACGCCTCGGCTTACGAGTTAGAGATGGAAAAGATCGGCCCGGTGGGGCGAGTCAACTCAGCTACATTGTGCCTTGTTTGGGCATGTCTACAAGTACAACCTCGCTCATAAGTCATAACTTTCCTAACAGTCATCACTAATAATTCTTCAGATGTAGCCTTTGTGGTTTATTATTAATTTCACTTTTCAATACATCTAGTTCCAATTAATACAAGAGTAGTGAAGTCAAATAATTTTAACTATCTCTAAAATTAATTGTTTCGTTAATATGTGCACATTAACCTTAAACAAAAGTTATTTTGAAACAAAGGGAGTAAAAAATTAGTGAGAGAATTGCATTATTACACAAGTGATGATATTAGAAGCTAACCTCGTAAAAATTCAAACCGATAAAGCATTCTAAAAAGGGTCCTCCTTAATTATGGGGAAAAAGAAAAAAAAAAAAAAAGGAAGAACAAAGTTAACTCTTAGGTGTGGACATCTTCTAATGTTGGTCATAAAAATATTATTTGGTCAGAGACAAACTTAATATTTTACCAAATTGTGTTTACCTTCAACTATACCAGATAATTAATTTACCTAATATAAACATTATTGGAAATAAGTGAACGCAAAAGATGCATACATGCATTTTAATCGAACTAACAGTATAATTTAAAAGTTTAATTACTAGTGTTTTAGTCACTAAATTTTTTGATCTTGGACACTACTATAAAATTAAGTTGTTGTCAATAAAAGGTAAAGCTTAAAACATGTATCTAATTTACCCAAGAGGTGTTGGCCCATGGTAAACAAGCTTTGGCTTATAATTATAAACCAGGTCACGGGTTCGAGCCTCCTGGGGAGCACCTAAAATTCGTGGAATACCCGAGGTCGTGCGTTAGGAGGTGCCCTTTAGCTACGCCCAAGAAGAAAGTTGCAGACACCAAAACATGTATCTGTGAAATTATTCATTCTAGCTTTCAATTTACAACTATAGCTACAACTACTTTTAACTAATTTTGTGAAACTATAATTACAACTATATTAATTTTGCCAAATATTAACCTTGACAAGATTTCCACTTAAATCTTAGTTTAATGACTACTAATCCCCTGTGTGAGTACTGACTACTGAGTAGTAAAAGAGGAGTAGATAAATAGAGAGAGAGAGAGAGAGAGAGAGAGAGAGAGAGAGAGAGATTGAGGTCCTCTGCTTCAGCAGACTGGGTCCTGAGAAGTCCCCCGTTATCTTAGGTAAAATCTTCCCGATTTCCCAGTAATGATGAGATCATTTTATGTACTTTTCTCCCAAATTCAACTCATCAATTCCAATTCAATTCAATTGAATTTTAGGTGGAGATAAAATAAAAACCCAAAAAGAGAAGCTTTTGCTCGCTGTTTTTGACTGCCTAATGGAGTAAAACTGTAAAATGAACAAATTAAATTAAAGCAATGCGTCAACATTACGTAAACATGAATTCACAATGTATGTTCTCGAGAGGCAGTTTTCTCTCTCCTCTACCACGTACTACATGCCCTGCAGGTAGGGGGAGTTTTCTGTGGCTGTCTGTCAAAACACTTTTTTCACTCTCTATTTGTCTCTGTCTCAATCTCAATCTCACTTTCACTCTCAGTCTAAGTCTGAGTTTCCCCCGTACTTCACGACGTTATCTCATATCTTCCCCGCAGGCTTTGCCTCTCTTTTGCTATTTAGCAAACAAGTCAGTTGGATCGGGTTCAGGTTTAGCGATTTCGGGTCTAATTGGGTTGGGTTAGTTTCTGGGTTAAAAAAAAGGTAATTTATCAGTTTCAAAATAACTGTCTGTTTAAGGTTAATTCTCACATATTAAGAAGACTATTAATTTTAGAGGTAGTTTAAATAATTTGACTACATTACGCTTACATTAATTGAAATTAGGTGCATCGTGAAAGTAGGAATGGGAACATTAGCAATTAATGCTGTATTGGAATTACAAAGCGACAATTATTTTAAGACAAAAAAAATTATTTAAAACGACGGTTATTTTGAGACGGATGGAGTATTTGTTTTTCGAGTTTCGGATCGATTTTTAAGTGGGGTTAATTTTGCATGTCTAGCTCTAACCCCATGTTTTTAATTTGTATGCTGAAAGTCGTCTTATAGATGTACATATCTATTTTCAGTTTTCTTAGAGAAACAAGCATACGTACTTATCATTATACTTGCATCCCGACATTCAAAATAATAAATGTGATTAAATCCGACAAGGGACGAGATAAATTAGTGACTAAGCTAAATATTTGTGAATGACTGTTTTTTCATATAATAGTGTGCAAAAACCTCCACATTGTATATGTAGGAAGGTAGAATCCAAATCATGTGCTTGGACAATCAAACAAATGTACAGTTATGATGAATTACTCGTAAATGTAGAAAAAAAAAATGTTAAAGAGAATATAAAAGGACACAATAATAAAATACTCATTAGAAATAATAATTAAATTAAATGAGTCACCTAGTTTTATAAAACCATAATTCTCTAATTGCTAGCAGGACACTAGAAAATTGTTGGTATTTTGGTAATCATCTTCATTGTGAGAGACAGTCATTATATGTATGGTCCAAGATGAATGACCATCTCAGAGATTTTCAACAAATGAGTGTTTNTTTTCATATGGTAAACTTCAGTATGACATTATTCTTTGTCCAGAAAGTGTTTTATTTGTCTAACTTGTTCTGCAGGGTGATAAATACTCCTAATGAACTTGGCAATGACACTATAATTCAAAATTTGAAAGAACATTTTTGCCTTGGAAGAAAGCAAACTACTCCCTCCGTCCCTAATTAAAAGTGTCGCTTACATATATGGTAAATAAAGTTAGGGATTTGCAAAACTACTGGTACTACTATATATATACTTCTATGATTACATAATGAATATAGCTAAAAAAAAAAAAATAAATAAATAAGAAAGAAAAAAAGAAGAAGAGAAAAAAGTGATGTACTCCTATTACCTAGCTAATCAAAGTATCTAAGCAAAGCAGCAAGCTAAGCTATGCTATTATATGATTGATCATAAAATCAACATACTCCTAATAAGCACAGACAGATCAGAAGGAAAGAAGTGAGAAACCCATGGTGGAGAAGCAGGTCACGTGCAGAGCTCAAGAAAGGGGAGAGCTTGCACGTGCCCTGCTTCTCCAACAAGGGCAGCTCACTCACCATTATCTCCTCAGTCCTCACCTCGACACAGCAATTCTTTCTTATTCATTTGTGATTTATATGCATGTAATTGCATGGTTGCAACAAGGCCAACAACCCCTTTATATACACAAGAGATGAGGAGAGAGAGAGAGAGAGAGAGAGAGAGAGAAAAATAAATGGATTGATAGATAGATAGAGTATTGAAGTGGGTAATCCATAAAACAGGGCAGGGAAAGAGAGAGTGAAAGCCAATGAAATTAAAGGAAAATGCAGCAGCATGCTATCAACTCAATTCAATTCCAAATAAATTTCTTATTTATATTTTTTTTTTTTTTTTTTTTTTTGTAAAGAGATAAGTAGATACAAATTATATGGAGTATGTAAATGCAAGATAGATGATGGATTGATATGAAGGTGTTTTTAATGCAGAGAGTTATAATCTTAAGGCAAAAGTATAGTAGTAGTAGTATCTGATTTTGATTTTTGACATGCACAGTGAAATCTTTTAATTTTTTTTCTCTCACACTCTCTCTCTCTCTCTCTCTATAGACTATATGTGAGAGGGAGGGTGGTAATTGCATGGCGTGCTAAACACTCAAATAATGGTAGTAGAATCAAAACTTTAAATGCAAAAAATGTGTTATGTTAGCAAGCACGCACTAGTGTCAATTCAATTGTCCCATTTTGCATCCCTATATCTCTACACTCTCCCTAGCTATACATTTTTGACTTCTATTCATCACCATCTTTCTTTCATTTTTGGCCTTGTGTATATATGTAGTTGTGTGTGGCATGCACTATGCTCATTTACTTTCAACGGTTTCATCCCATTTACATCCTCTGTTCTCTAGGTTTGTCCTACTATAATTGTTGTAATCAACTTTTTATGGCCTTCAAAATATATCAATAACCTAAGTGATTTACATAATATCAAAAGGAATAACATGAAAAAGAATGAAACTTAAGTAGTATCTATGAAGTTGATTCAATAAACCCTTAATACATTATTGAGATTGGTGTTTATTAAACTTTAAAGGTAATATACTTGGTTTATGCAGCTTGAACATGTTGCACAACCATGCACAGATGTGCATGGTCATGCACGTCTTCAAGCAGTAGATATTTGTTAGGTGAGCTGACCAGCCTACACAACCATGCATGCAAAATGTTGCACAACCCTAGAGGCATATTCGTGAGATCTTTTCGTTTGTCGACTTGATTTTTAAGTTTTGCTCCTTCATCCCAACGCCATCGACAATCTGTCCATATGTTGGATTTAATCCTAACATGTGAAATGTCTTTATTATGTTGTGTACTTTCTACATTTTTTACCCTTTTTTTCCTTGGCAATTGCAAACAAACAAAAGTATAGTTACATGTTATTTTTCACTCGCATAAACGAGGCATATCATGAGATGTCCTATCATCATCCTGAAATCTCGTGTTATCCGAATTTCACTAAATTTTTTTGAATATTATTCTGAAAAATTTTGCACCAAATAATGTTAATTTGGATAAAAAGTCGTTCCCTCCTTTCTTCAAGAAAATCACCCATTTCAAAAAAATTTATCCCTATGTTAAAAGAAAATCATCTTGGTGTAGTATACACTTAATTTATGCAAAATTTATTGTCATGTTTTCATGTGTGCATATTTGTAGATTTACCTTGGGCAAATTAAAGTCCCCAAATGTTTTGATGACCTTTTTGACTAATGGAGCAACTAGACTTGAATGGTAGGGAAATGTATGGAGAGGTAGTGACAGTTGATCTTGAAGAAGGAGCCTTTAGGTTGCGTGTTGGCACTCATGATTTATACTATTGATCGAGTTTTTTTTTTTGGTTTGTGGGAAGTAAGGGTTGAAATTGAAGAAGAAGTTACTATAGCACTCGAAGAAGTTTGTGCTTGTTTTGGGCAAGGCAAAATGATTCCCTAGGTTGATTTGATTCCCCATCTTTGGTATCTGTGTTGTTACCTTTTGCTTCATATTTTTTACTCTAGTCATCGTCATCGTAATCTCGCTCCAAAAGAAACAACCCCCTCGTTTGTGGCATTTGGGACCTTTCATTAATCACAAAATATTATATCAGGCGACCTGATATATCCGACAGGATATACTGATAGCCTATAAAATAGTACTAGTAAACCAAATATTGATATTGACAACCAAAAAATAGCATCACTTTTTTTTTTTTTGTCAATTACTACTCCAACACTGTTTTTTTGCTTATACAGTACTATTATTTGTTTGCCAAATACTCACCTGATATATCAGGCGGCGAGAGAAGGATTGTTCATTAATTAATGACCCCCATAGCCAAAAAGTATGATGCCAATTGCCAAAGTTTGTTTTGTATTAATCCATATATTTACAAGGTGATTATAATTATTTATGCTTTTAATTAAAATTAACAAAATAACTCATCAGCCTCTATGTCCGATTTGTACTCGTGATATAGCTAATTAATAATTCGAGATGAAAGAACTATTTATACGTGAGTAATAATATCCCCCGGGTATACTAGTATGCCCAAGCTCATCTAATTCAAAGTTGGAAGGTGAAGTATCCCAAATCCCCATCCTTGCACGATTGCCTCGTTAACCATCGACTAGGCCAAACACGAGTCATCTTCCCCAACCACAAGAAGAATCACCCATTTGGAGCTGAGATTCTCATATGGGATTGGGTGGACATTAGGGCTGTAAACGAGCTGATACGCTTGTGAGCGGCTCGCGAATATACTCGGTCAAAACTCGTTCAATAATAATCGAGTCGAGTCGAGCATGAGCACCAATTTGATCCTCGTTTAATAAACAAGTCGAGTACGAGCACCCCATTACTCGTTTAAGTATTCATATACTTGAAAAAAACCGCTGTACTGGAGAGCAGCTCGCAAACAAATTCAGTTAAAGTTCGATCAAAACTTGCTCGATAATAAATAAGCCGAGTATGAGCACCAATTTGATACCCGTTTAATAAACGAGTCGAAGATGAGCATACCAAACACTCGGCTCGGCTCGGCTTGTTTACAGCCCTAGTCGACATCGAAGAACCTATGATACACATCTTGACACTATATTAAAATTGAAAGATTGAAAGAGGTTTTAGGCAATTGTTAAAAAGGCTAATTCACATTATTATGTTTTCGTTAGAAAATACTACTTTTCATGGTAGTATTATTATATGATTTGTGCATATAAACTTTTGACAATTAGTTTTCAAAATTCAAAAACGAACATGAAAATTATTTTGGGAATTTTTTTTTTTTTTTTTTTTTTTTGAGGGGCAAGGAGTATATTTTGGGGCAGTGGACTGAAGCCTGAAAGGTATTCACATTTCAGGAAATAAAATTACTACTCCAGTATGAAAAAGATTACAGATTGGGCCACTAATAAAACTTTTCTGGGCCTAGCGTTCAATATAACTTCTGGTAGCCCACTAGTTCTTGAGACCCAAAAGAAAGCGCATTAGCCATCTAATAGACCAAATAGTCGAGCCATCCCCAATTCTCTCACCTCCATTGTCAGAGTTTCTTTCATCTGAACTGGGAAGCCACCTCCTCGATCAATTCAGGTCAGTTTCATCAAAAATTCCTCTTTTTATTTATTATAGCTTTCAATTTGCATCATATATTCTCTGTTCCAGTTATATGTTTTTGCGAAGTTTATGTATTGAATTACATTCTCGCATTGCCCACCAAGTGTTTGATTTAATGTCTATGAGAGGAAAAAGTGTGTTAACGGACAGATCTTTGTGGGCAACTAATCGTTTACACGATGAACTTGTCAGGTTTCACGGGTTTCATTTGATTTGGGTAAAGTAGTGATCTTTTGGGAACAATAACTGCACTACTTGCCCCCCCATTCTTCACCGTTTCTCCCCATTGTTGCAATGAGTTTGAACTTTCAAGTGTACCCATTACTTTGATCAGTGCAATACGTGACATGCATCAACATTGTGTTGATGGGTTTTAATTTTTAATGTGATGACTTGTATTCTTCTTGTGTTGATTGGCTACTTCTAGCTCCAGTTAGTATATCATGCCATTTATCTTGTCCTTGAATTATTGGTTCTCTGTATATTATGCCAACGTAGAATTTGAGACAATGTATCTAGGATAGGATAAGATGAGTCGATGAGCACGAGCTATGTACTGCCAAACTCAAGCTGACCCCAGTTTGATTGAATATCGTATCAGCTTTGACTTAAATAGCTTGCCAGATGGCTTAGTTGAGTTATACTCCTTGTTAAGTATCTATTTGTCCAAAAGTCAGTTTGGTTGACAAGGGATTTGGTGTGTCTTGACTTGTAACAAATTAGTCTCTGCGTGCCTCAACAATCAAGGCTTTTATTTTGTTAATATCTTGTGAAATTGCATAGCTGCTCTTGATTTCAGTGGTAAATTTATCAAACAGCTCATTACACTCGATCATGGATAGAGGATGCTTACATCTTGACCTCTTTAGGGCCTACCAATATAGGATCCAGAATAGGTGGTGTTGATATCATTATATATGCAACCAAACTAAGCCAAGGAAATCAAACATATGCCAGGGGATGTCGGGAGACTTTCAATGGCATATAACCCTCCCCCGTTATGTGTCCTGTGATCACGGTGGCATACTTCTTAACAGACTATTATGAAAGCGCTTATGCTTGAACTTTTCTTGGTTTGATAGTACTTGTTCAGTCGAGGCATTATCAACATTAAGAGTTGGGTTTAACCTTTTTGGCTTGAGGTCTATGTTTAAGTTGCATGAGTTTTGATTTTGGACATGAGAATTTCCTTAATTTGAAGTTACTTTTTCTCATTTACCTGCTTTCTTTTGTTAGCAGAATTTATTTAGAGAATGTAAATTAGTAAAATTCATTGCAGGACAAGATGGTTTTACTTCGCCCACCAGTCCGACCACCTAGAATCACCGAGTTTCTGAAGCCGTATGTTCTGAAAATGCACTTCACAAACAAATTTGTTCACGCTCAAGTTATCCATGCACCAACAGCCACAGTGGCAGCTTCTGCAAGTTCCCAAGAAAAGGCCCTGAGATCCAACTTGGGTATCACCCGGGATGTGGCAGCTGCGGCGAAAATTGGGAAGATTCTCGGTGAGCGTTTAATGGTTAAGGATATACCCGCTGTTGCCATCTGCTTGAAGAAAGAACAGAAGTATCATGGTAAGGTCAAAGCAGTGATTGATTCCATGAGGGAAGCCGGTGTGAAATTACTCTAAACTAGGCAAGATAATAGGCTTATTAATGGACTTATATTTCCTAGTACCTTCCAGATAAGGCTTGCAAATTTTGCAACAGATCCATTGTGGCCATCTTGGGAATAAATCTGAACAGATTAGCTCTTGGCGTCCGTATTGTGGAATCTTTTTCTATGTTTAACTGTGTCTTGCTTGGTCCCTTTGTTGTGTTTGTGAAAAGATGATAAAACTAGTTTAATGAACTTTGTGAGTAAACTAGTAGACTAGTTGATGCTCAGTTGATGTTTTGGGGATCAATATGCTGTATAAACTTGTGACTACGTAATCCATTTGACTCTGTTGGTTGGGGATGAATGAGCATTCGTCATCGTAATTACTTAATTCTATATATTGTCCTTTTCAATCTAAACAGGCTTGAAGGTTATAAATTTATATGGAAGAGGAAATTAGTTGTTTGCTGGTTGATATTTGTATGTTTTTGTTATGTAAGAAAATATCAGGAGCGCCTAAACGGCAATACTGGACAAGTCTTCTGCAATGATATGATCAATCACTTGACAGTTGAGACCAAGAAATAGTCCAAGTCAACAGATTGTTTTTTGGTCACGGAATCCTTGTTGTTCCTGTTCAAAAAACATATGGGTGCAGAAAACATATGTATTATGAGGCTCATATTGCTTATATGTAGGGATGTCTCTGTTTGGCATGCACTCCAAGAAAATGTAGTTTGGGCGACCAATTTATTAAGGTATAGTTTGGGCGACCAATTTATCAAGGTATGATTTGTCGCCCAAACCAGTTTTTCTTGTTGTGACAATACAAGAACAAAACACGAACCTAATTTGATGTTACTAAGAGAAAAATGAACACGACATGTCACGAACACATGTATCTGAATATGACACAATTTTTCATAAAATGTAATTATTTTATGGTTTATCTATAATTTAAGATCGATAGAAAACCAAACACAAACTCGGCAAATCTGACAACTCTACTTAACATGGACTTCTAGACTCATTTATCTTCAATTTTTTTTTTTTTCTTTTCTCAGGAGAGCACTTAATAAACTGTCTATTTATATCTCTTTCTCCCTCCCAATTGCTTTTATTGTCCAAAAAAACAATCTATTAACTAGGAGCAAGAGGATCATGACATCTGCGGTAATGATCTGGTCTCTTGTTTTGTGTGTTCATCTCAACTTTGTATTTTCATATTTGTTTTGTCTTCTTTCTTTTTGAGGCTGAACTATCATATTCAATTATTCATGGTATACTTGTAAAAGTGAGATATTTGTAGTTTGGATAATAAAGTAAAAGTATCTACAAAAAATAACGTAAGCAGATCAATATAAACACTTCATATGCAGTCCACATCCCATTTGAAGGAATCTCCATATACTTTGCTTCATTTGGGTTAGATTTTTTTTTTTTTTTTTTTGGGTCGGATGTGTTAGATATTTTCTAGGACATGTGACTTCCTCTTTTTACCTTTCTTTTTTTTTTTTTTGGACAAAGCTCTTTTTACCTTTCTGAGTCCATACCAACCGACCTTTCTAACCTTT